>VUQH01080617.1:0-27293 GCA_015106775.1 Etroplus canarensis | reverse complement strand
GCGTTAAATGTACGCCAGCTGAGGGGTAATAACAGGTTATTACTGAGCGCCGGGAGCCCTCTGTCTCTGCCTGTTTACCGCTTTAACGTCAGCGGGGCTTTTCGGGATGTGCGCGCAGCCTGCCCGCTTTCCGCCGCGAGCCGTCGGCCGCTGGCTGCGGGGCGACCAGACACACCGGGGGACCGACGGCTCGCGGCGTGCGTATCAGCGAGGCGACGCTGGGTGCGGGGAGACAGAGTCGTGAACGGCGAAGGAAGGACGGAAAATATCCTCAGATGAACCCGGCAGTGTCACAGTCGGGGTCTGTTGCAATAGCCTGGCAATTTGCTTAGAAGTGGTACCAAGAAAATAATGTGCTCCTGCAGATCTGAGCTCACACAGGAGGAAAACACCCAGTGTGGGCTCTGTTTTCTGCTCTGTCTAATCCAGTCTAATGTTCAGCTTGTGGACTGTGAGATGTATTTGTAAATGCAGTGTATTTCACAGGAAGACAGGTGAGGAACTGAAAGGAAAAGCCTGAACCCTTGACCCCTGCTGTTAATGCTGTGGGTGGCATAGGGAGTGTCCAAACTGTATATAAAAGATGGTTGAAGCCACAGTGACGTCATCCATTGGTTTTCCAATTGGCTGCCATGTTGGTTTTTTTTTTTAGTGGAGCCAGGGTGAGAATGGACGAGGCCAGCAAACATTTCGACACCGAATACACGTCTCTGGAGGTGTTTTTGTTGACGTCGAGTCATGGTTGAAAAATGGTTCCAAAATGGAAGTTGAACCGACGTCACGACCATTCCCTGGATGCAGTTTTTAAGCGTTGCCTTTTGCCGTGCTAATTCACTGTGAGTAATGAATTAGCACAGTGAACTTCACATAATTTCATCATGTGAAGTTCACTGTGCAACCAGTGAGACAGAGTCTACGCTGAAACTATGTCAACATCCAGCTATCTATAGCTCAGTTTTTCCCATAATACCGTGACAGGTTTTCACCTGATAGGCAACGTCGTGGTTTAAACTACCCAGTAAACATTTCCATGTTGAATACATGTCGCCTGGAGGTGTTTTGTTGACGTCGAGTCGTGGTTGTAAAATAGTTTCAAAATGACAGTCAAGCCGACGTTCCCACGAGTAGCTAGAACGGTAAACAGGCACAACATTTGATGTCTCTTTTGTTACCTTAGACTCATAGCTTGACTATATCATCCAGTTTGTTTTTGTATGTAAAATAGCTCACCTGTCGTCTGCTCTTGACCGTGCCCCCCCCCCAAAAAAAGCGAGTTTTTCACCAACAAAAATGAAATCAAATCAAGCTCTATTGTCAAATTGCTGCACATAAACAACTGTAGTGAATGCAAATGAGAGCGCGTTTCTCTGGGGACATTAAATGAAACTTTAAAAAAAAAGTTACCCACAAACACACACACCCCCACACACATATCGCAAGGAAGTACTGCCTTAAAAAGAAGTAAGATAGAAGTAAGTTGTTTTACAGTGAGCAGCAATCTGTTCTTATGGTGACAGTAACCGTGTGTTAACGTGTGTAGGTTATAGTGACTGTAGGAATGGTAAATAGTAAAAATAAATAATGATGAATGATCTAAAAATAAGCTAAGGATAGAAGCTAACTAAACATAACCAAAAATCTCTGATGAAAAAAACGTTATGGAGACCAGATAAAAAGCATCTGCAAACAGCCGCTTTATGCTCTTATTTAAAAATCAGTCCAACAGTCAACAGCATCCTCCACTTGTTTTCTGTCATTTGATGATCACCGTGGCTCAGTGCAGTCGCTCCATTGTCACACACATTAACTTCAAAGTGCGTCGCCACACACGTCCATGTGTCATGTGTCATGTGTCCGTTATGTATGCAGATGTGACATGAAGCTCTAGTGAGGCAGATTGAATTTATTATGAATTTCATGGTGATTATATTAATTTAACGGATCAATAAGCCAAAAATCATCTTGATTGACAAGCTGTCACTTTGATTATCACCAATCACTGACATCATGTGCATAACCCTACACTGCTGAGGTATCGAACTTGCAACCTTCACCTCCTCAGGGCTTCTCTGATCCTGCCAAGCTACTTCATTACTTGCTTTAAACCACTGCATCCCTGGCCTTATAAGGCTGACATCGGGTTCTAACAGTCCATCATGTTAAGCTCACCATCCAACAGGTGAGACAGAATTCAGATGTGCCTAACCATGAACTGCTTAAAAATGTGTTTATTTTTTAAAAAAAAGACAGAGTAGTTTGTGTGCATGAAGAAAATGTTGTGTGGACGTCAATTCACAACCGTGCACTAACCACATTAGTTGTTGTTATTTTGAAAAAAAAACACAAAGAAAGATGTATTTATTTCCTTTATTGAAATAATCTGATCTTAGTTTCTCACTCTGACCTCTTTTCTACATTGAAACATTGACATCCGACTGTCTGCTGCTCAGTTTTTGATGTCGTACCTCGACCAGTTTTGATCAGGTTGGCGGCGTCATGGTTTCAAACATGTTTGCTGGAAGAAGATGGGATGCTAAGTAAGACCAGATACATTACAAGGAAATGACATTAATGAATTCTGAATAAAAATGTGCCTTCTGCTGCTCCCTTGTATTCTCTCCAAAGGGTCGCCACAGCAGATTAATTCACATTGGCAATTTAGCAAAGGTTTTGTACCGGATGCCCTTCCTGACACAGTCCTCCGTGGTTAGAGGGTCTTGTGTTCCCACCTGGAATCAAACCAGGGATCTTTCGCTTGTAAGGCAAATGTGACAACCACTGCACTACAGGGGACACTCCACACTAAATGGCAATGATGGCAGTTGTACTACTCCTGCCCTCAGAGCCAATCAACAGCCAAACCAGGAAACATGTAAGTGTTGCTGTGCTGGTCCATTCACACTTCAGGGTTTTTTTTTCTTTTTGACTGCGGTATCAAATTTGGTAGGAAGAATCATGCGATTTTAATGGTACTGGTACTGACTACTAAATATCTGGTATTCCCAGTGGTGGCACAGCGCGCCATAGCTTCTTATCACAGTAAAGATGTAGGTAAACGCTTTTTAAATGTTGCCTGTTTCTATACCATGAATCAGCATGGCGTTTGTTCACTGCGCTCGTAGGATGAGCAGATATGTTGAAATTGTTGGTGCTTTGAACTAAGCCGTTAATGAAGCCGTTAAGTTGTGAAGGTGTGCGCATATGTAGTAGAAGTATAAATTGTGAGGGGAAAAAAATCAGTCCCAGCAGTCAGCATGAACTGTTTGCGGATGCCTAGACACGTCAGTGTTTTAAGTGTTGGTTTTGTGTGGAGATGCGACATGAAACTCTAGCAAGGCAGACTCTATTTATTTATGAATGTTGTAAAAAGGATAATATCAATTTAAAGGTTCAGTGGAGAAATGAGCCAAAAATCGCCTTTATTTATGAGCTATCGCCTTTGTTTGGATTATGGCCGATCACTGTGTCATCGTCCACCAGCTCAACCCTATCGCACAGTTTTTGGTTTTTTTTGGAGGGCTGCATGCCAGCCTGTCTGCATTGGCTGCATTCCCCTCTGTGCTAGCTCTTTTTAGTCACATACAGATACAGTACAAACAGACACAATTGAGTCACCTTAAATCAAGCATTAGTCAGCACGGGGCTTTCATAAACTGTGTGGGTGGATCACCGATTAAAGAATACCTGTTAATTAGCGCTCTGTAACACACTATTAAAATCTGAGATTGTCACGCGCAGAAACTGAAGCAGAAACTTCTTGCATGGGCCGTACTTCTCAGCAAGCCATATTATTTGTCTGATAATCCATTAAAAATGCTTCCAGAGGTACCAACAGCACAAATAGAGAGAATTAGTTCCGTGACTCTTCAGTGACTGCAGGTTTTAATGCTCAATTCAGATTTTTTGCTGAGATCCGATTATTTTGTGTGGTTGCCCACATTAATGTGGGCAATATAATGGTAATATATAAATTTAAATGTGACTGATGTCAGACTCCAGTGTAACCAGTCTATGGCCCTAAAATGACCCAGCAGAAGATGTGACGTCATGTGCAGCACGCTGTGTTTACCGAAGTAAATATAGATGCTACACATATCAGCATGTGTGCAAAACCTCACTTTCCTTCCACTGACTAGCTCCATCTTCTTCTTCTTCTTCTTCTTCTTCTTCTTCTTCTTCTTCTTTTAAATTTAATTGGCAGTTGGCAAACAGAGTGCATTACCGCCACCAACTAGTATCCTGTCCACCCATATCATCCCTGCGCAGGGCCCGTGACCCTGACCCTCCGACTAGCTCCATCAACGGTGTTTGCCATGTTTTTTCATCCATTGTTTACATTTGATCTGTCTCACTTCAATGACATAAAAGTTGGATGAAATGTCACATGACCGGTTGAGATGTAAGTTGCTTTGAAAAACATCAAATACATATTTGATTTAAGTCTTAAATCTTAAACTTTAAGATCACATATGAAAGCGGCCTGAATCCAAATTTGAAAAAAATTGGATTTGTACTATTTAGTGTCACACATGGACAAAAAATTCAGATTTGACCCACGTTTGCCTGCAGTAGGAAAGTAGCCTAATTGGCTGAGATGAGGCCTAACAGATAGCAAGTGGCTACAGCCACCCGGTGTCAAGACACTTGTAAAGCAGCCATGCATCGTGAAATTGGCTAAATAGTCTGAAAAAAATTCTGTACCAGGCTGTAGACTTACTTATTTTGCTGTAATGTTGAACACCTAAACATAGGAGACTATGGGGATTGACTCACTTATGAAACCAGCCTCAAGTGGCCATTGGAGGAACTGCAGTTTTGACCCCCATCACAGTGGTTCATCATGTGAGTGCCCCCTTTATCCTGTGATCCTATGAACATGAAAATGCTGTGAATCATTTGTTATCTACGTCACAGTTAGCAGATTTCAAACTGTATGAAGATGTGGAAAATTTTGGACAATTTTTGCTCTTTTGCGTTATGTGACCTGTCTGTGCATAACTGTTATTGACTCCGAGGATTCTTGGTGTAAATGTATCTTAGTGTGCTTGAATTGCTAATAAATAACCACCATCTAGGAGAGAGGATTTCTCACCGGATTAAAAAAAAGTGACACAGCGATCATCATGACGACTATTCAAGTGTTTAAATTATTATTATTGTGAAATTTGACTGATTGTGGCACTTGGGGGATCAGCTGGCGGACCACCCGCTGAATAAAAGATGAGCTGCACTGATATGAAAGCAGTCTGCATTGTGATGAGGCTCTGTGTGTCTCTCTAATGAGATGTAATTGGCTACTGGAGCGGAGGGGTGTTGAGGGCAATGACCTTTAGATCATCAGCCATCCCTGGTTCTTTTGTGTCCTTAGGTCGAAATTCTAAATCAAACCAACAACAACGAGGAAAGGAATAGAGTAGTCATTGTAACGTATGTCGACTGCAGTGTAGCTTCATGCATTTTGAAGTTAAGGCGTTGTTGTTTTCTCTCTGCTGTTGACTTACTACAGCGTACATTCCACCAATGAGGCAAAGGGGAAAAAAAAGAAGAAATGTGGAAATCATTACAGTAACGGGGACAGGGGAGGGATCTTATTTGGCTCTCTCGGTTGGGTCTCCTATTTACTCAATTAGCTGTTGCTGGCTGGTGAACACAGACCTCTCCCAGATGACGTGTGAGATTTAAATGTGCTTCTGGTCTTATCAGCGTGAGGAGAAAGCGCTCATTCAGACACGTGGTTACAGGTTTGTTTGTGCTGCATGTTTCTGACATTAGCTCATATATCATGAAAATTGCATTATCCTGGAGCTGTTTTTAATAGCCTAAGCTACAAACTCTGTTATCGTGTAGGTCTGGAGACTCTGTCAGCGAGCTGGATGTAAGACGTTTAAGCTGAAGTTGGAAATGTGGTGTGTCTAGCCAATTGATGAGGTGTTAGATGTAGCCAGTGGAGCTGGTAATATTTTGTCTTTTTTATTTCACCACAAAGCCCTAGGTTATGTGAGATTACTAAACATATAGTTTAAGGAAGAACAACTAAAGACATGGCTTTATCTTGCACATATGAACAAACTAATGTCAATAAATTAAAAATATATCAGGTGAAATAAATGTTTGCATAAATATTCACCCCCTTTATGTCAGTATTTAGTAGATGCGCCTTTAGCTGTGATCACAGCACTGAGTCTGTGTGGATATGTCTTAATCAGGCTGGTAAACCTGGACACTGCAATTTTTCTCCATTCTTCCTTGCAAAACAGCTCAAGCTCTGTCAGGTTGCTGGGGGGATGAGGTGTGAACGGCTCCTTTCAAGTCCTGCCACAAATCCTTGATTAGATTGAGATCTGGGCTTTGATTCGGCCAATCCAGAATATTCAGCTTGCTGTCTTTAAGCCTTTTCTGTGTAGCTTTTGCTGAATGTTTTGGGTCATTGTCTTGCTGGAAAATAACTCTTCTCCCAAGCTGTAGTTCTCTTGCAGACTGAGTGAGATTATCTTCCAGGATTTGGTGATATTTTTCTGCATTCATGTTCCCCTCTACCTTTACAAGCCTTCCAGGGCCTACTGCTGAGAAGCATCCGCAGACCATGATACTGCCACCACCGTGCTTCATGGTGGAGATGGTGTGTTTGTGGTCATGTGCAGTGTTAGGTGCTCACTAAACATAGCATCTAGTCTCATGGCCAAAAAGCTCAGTTTTTGTCTCATCAGACCAAAGAACCTTCTTCCAATTGACCTTGGAGTCTCCCTCATGCCTTTGGGCTTTTTTCAACAGTGGCTTTCTCTTTGCCAGTCTCCCATACTTTGACAGGTGAAATACACAGGCTGTATCTACAGTCTCTCCCATCTGATCCACTGAAGCTTTTAACTCCTTCAGAGTGGTCATAGGTGTCTCAGTGGTCTCCCTCACCAGTCATCTTCTTGCCCGTTCACTCAGTTTGTGAGGACGGCCAGCTCTGACAAGTGCCATACTTCTTACATTTCTTAATGATGGATTTGACTGAATTCAGTGCCCAGTGAGTTAGAAATCTTCTAACTCACTTCTGACTCCTGACTTATACTTTTCAATGATCTTTTCTTTGAGTTGCTTGGTGTGTTCTTTTGTCCTCATATTGCAATTGTAGCAGGAATACTGATGAACCAGAGACTGGACCTCCCAGACACAGGTGTTTTTATGCTGTAATCACGATGTACATCAACAGGTGATCTCCACTAACTGTGACACTGCGCGAATCGACTAGCTGGACCTCTGTTGAATTCAGTCCCTTTAAAGGTGGGGTGAATATTTATGCAAACATTTATTTTACGCTATATATTTTTAATTAACTGACATTAGTTTATAAAACTCTGTTTTCACTTTGATATAAAAGAAGCATTTTTTGTAAATTATTGTCAAGAAAGCTGAATTATATTGATCATAATTTAATTTATTAAAGCAATAAAAGAGTGAAACATCCAAGAGAGGGTGAATACATTTTATAGACATTGTAGCGCTATTATATCATCCACTCTTATTTATAAATCAATCCAGCGGTTAGCAGTGTCATCCTCTTATTTTCTGTCATTTGATCATAATTGTGGATCGGTGTTGCAGTTACAACCATACACCCAAACTAAATGGTAATGTGTGTTTCGGGATAACACAAGAACAATAATACTTGGGACGTTGTTTATATGAACTGAAACCTTGAATTCTATGAACAGATCTGGAAGCCGGTCTTTTTTAGGCGCTTCTCTAAAGTTGAAGTATTTCCTCCCTTGGTTTGAAAAGTCCAATAGCATCGTTTGTATGTCACCTTTTGTGAATCAGTTATCACTCCTTGGTCATCCACCTCAAGTGCAAAGTACTTCTACACCTGACTCCCGATTGACCTTATTAACAAGCTGGGCGGAACTATAGCAACAACTGCATTAGTCGCCATCTTCTCACATGGAATTTTTGCTGTACCATTTGTAGTTTTTCCTGTGTATTTGGGTGTCTCTCCTCTTCTTCAGCATGTTAGGGTGGCCTAGAAGACTTGCAGGCATATGTTTCCCCCTTCAGTACCAAAAGCATTGCAGCGTCAATACTGACGCTACATCCGGAAATTCTGGTACTGGTACAGAATTTTAGTTCTGAAAGGTGTCGTAAGCATTCATTCTGGTGACATCCCTACTACAGATTGTGCCAAAGTCTAAGCATGAAGCGTGTGCACGAGCTTTCATGTGTTTCAGTGTTGCTTATGTGTGCAGGAGGCAGAGTCAATTCATTACGAATCTCATAATAATGATAATATTAATTTAATGCATCAGTAGGAAAATGAGTTAAAGGAATTGCTTGATTGGCAGGCTGTGGTCAGTCAGTTTGACTCTCACCCATCCCTGACATCATTATCTATCAGCACAACCCTAAGAGGCACTTTTCCATTTTCACAAGAATTGCTACAAGAATCAGATTGTAATTGTTCATAAAAAAGTGTTTGCCCCTCTTCCCTCTGTCATTAGGTTTATTTATAGCAAAGTAATGTCTTGAGATAGGTTGGAACTGGTCACAAAGTAGGGCCATTGTTCTGGATATGACTGTTTGCCAGCCTCCTTGACTCCCAGTGGATTTTCTCATTAGTTTGTGCAGTACAGCCAACCAGTGACAAGAAAACCTTTTCTCTGTACTTCATACAGTGCAGAGACCTGTGAATTGTGATGGATCGTGAGCCGGATGAGCTACTACATCATTGATGTTTTGGTTTTTGATCCATCTTAGAGAACGGCACCATTTGCTATTAATTTGCATACTTTAGCTTTTATTCCAAAAGTTTTGTCACTACAAAAGGCAGCATGTTTTCTCAGTGGTTAGTACTGTTGTCTCACAGCTAGAGGGTCCTGGGAAGAACATGCCTCCTTCTGTGAGGAGTTTGCATGCAAAAGAGATTCTTAATCATTAGAGCTTCACTTCCTGTTGAAATTCAAAACTACTAGCCCAGCCATCTCCATGCTGTGTTGTGGTTTCCGTAAAATACATAAAAGAATGATGTTGCTTCAAGATCTGAAAGATGAAACCAATGCAGAAGTGCTTTAAACCTGCATTTTTTTCTGACAGACTGCAGGGTGTGACACCAGTGGTGGTACAAAGGTCTACAGTGGATATACACTGTTAAAAAAATTAAAGGAACACTTTGAAAATTCATCAGATCTGAATGGAATAAAATTCTGCTGGATAGAAGGAACGAAAGGATAGGAACGAAAGGATGTCACATCGTTTGATGGAAATGAAAATGATCAACGTACAGAGGGCTGAAAATTAAAATCAAAGGGAAAAAAATGATGCAGTGGGCTAGTCCATTTTGCGGAAATTTCATTGCAGCAACTCAAAATGGTATTCAGTTGTTTGTAAGGCCCCATGTGTTTGTACGCCTGACAATGTTGGGGCGTGCTACTAATGAGACGATGGATGGTGTCCTGGGGGATCTCCTCCCAGATCTGGACAAGGTTTTTCTGATGTAAAAAACAACCTCAATAAATCATTTCAAAACGTTTTCCATCTTTAATGTGACCTATATCCTGTAGAGTTATATTGAAAAAGACAAAAATCTGTTAGGGGGAAAATACAAACAAACAAAAAATGTACAATAAGCTGGTAGAATAATAACTAATACTTAGTTGAAATACCTTTTACTTTAATTGCAGCATTCAGTCTTTTTGGGTATGCACCTGCCGTCAATTAAAGTGACTCTGATTAACCCCAAATAAAGTTCAGCTGCCCTTGTAGGACAGTTGCATCCTACAGCAAAAACCATGGTTCACAGAGAGCTGACAAAGCATCAAAGGGATCTTATTGTTCAACGGTATCAGTCAGGAAAAGGGTACAAAAAAAATTCTATGGCATTACATATACCATAGAACACAGTGAAGACAGTCATCAAGAAGTGGAGAAAATATGGAACCACAGTGATGTTACTGAGAACTGGACGACCCTTCAAAGTGGATGAAAAGACAAAATGAAAACTAGTCAGGGATGCTGCAGGAATTTCTGGGAAGTACTGGTTGTGTAGTACATGTTACAACAATCTCCTGTATTCTCCATATGTCTGGTCTATGGGGTAGGGTCATAAGACAGAAGTCTTTTCTTACTAAGAAAAGCATCCAGGCCTGGCTAAATTGTGCAACAAAAAAACATATCAGGTCTTCAAAATCATATAGAAAAATGTGTTATGCTCTGGTGAAACCAAAGTTGAACTTTTTGGCCACAATGCCAACAGGTATGTTTAACACAAAAACAACACTGTACATTACCTGAAGAGCACCATACCCATGGTGAAGCATGGTGGTGGCAGCATCATGCTTTCGGTTTGTTTTTCTGCAGCTGAAACTGAGGCTTTAGTCAAGGTGGAGGGACTTTTGAACACTTCCAAATAATCAGTCAGTTTAGGCCCAAAACCTTCAGTTGTCTGCTAGAAAGCTAAACCTGAAGAGGAATTTCACCTTTCAGCATGACAAGCATGACCCCAAGCATACATTCAGATCAACAAACGAATGGCTTCACCTGAAGAAAATGAAAATTTTGGAATGGCCCAGCCAGAGCCTAGACCTAAACCCAATTGGTAAGCTGTGGGGTGACCTGAAGAGGGCTGTGTACAAGAGATGCCCTCACAATCTGACAGATTTGGAGCACTATTGCAAGGAAGAGTGGGTGAATATTACCAACTACAGATGTTTCATGCTGAGAGAATCCTACCCAAAAAAGACTGAATGCTGTAAATAAAGCAAAAGGTGTTTCAACAAAGTATTAGTTTTAGGGTGTGCACACATACGCAACTTGATTATTGTACATTTTTCATTTTTTATATTTTCCCCCTAACAGTTTTGTTTCTTTTTCAGTTGAATTATACAGGTTATAGGCCACATTAATGGTGGAAAAAGTTTTGGGGTGATTTATTGCGGCCTCATTTTTTACATCATAAACTCCTGGTATTTGAACAGGGGTGTATAAACGTTCTACATCCACTGTGTGGGAAATTAGCAGTCAGCTCCTCCTCCCTGTGAACATTTTGCTGATGAGTTTATGGGCTAAATGGCTAGTTTTAGGTCATGCTGAATAAACAGTAAATTAATTTTGTAAATTATGGTCATCATCAGAATCAGAATGGAGCATTCTTTAGGCTAATTAACCAGTTAGCATTCATTGTTAGATCCACTCCTCGCTTGTGACATCTGGTTTTCAAAATACCAAGATGGTGATTGTGAAATTGCTCAGCTCGAGCCTTCATAATGGGATTTCACAGCCACTAAATCTATCCTTCATTCTGTCTGTGGCAGTTGTGGTAGTCCTCGACATCGTTCGGCTGATTTCAAAGAAAGGATCACATCCCGTGTTCAGACAGTCTCTTACTTCACTGTCTGTGACCGCAGCTGACAAGGGTAGTCCTTGTTCTCCTTTTAGACATCCATGGCAAGCTTGAGGGTCACTTTAACCAGAACTTACAGCAGGTAGAGAGCTGGTTAATATGCCGCTATGCTGGGCTCACCAATGCTGAAGAACAGCAAAAGGATTACCATCATCAGCTGCAATCCAAGCTGGTGGAGTTGGAGTTCATCCAAAAGGAAGGAATTAACTTTATTGCTGTTTTCTGTCACAAAAGAGAAGCTTAAAGACCAGAAAGCCTGTCACTCCATAGAATGGAGCAAACGCTGTTGTTAAAATGTTTTATCAGGTAATATTATATTGAATAACCTTTTCTCTTGTCAACTCCAGTCAGTGTGTGAGGAGGTGCGTTAATGTAAGAGCAGGGAAAGGAGAGACTAACATGTCTGTAGTATATAACAGCAGCATGCAGTAAAGATTCTTATACTGGCTTGTATTCAGACTAGAGTGAATAACTTAGGTTGCTTTGGTCCTGTTGTCATTTAGTATCTCACCAAAAAATGCAAATTAGGTACATTTATATTTTTGGATGCATTGTCAAATTTTATTTTACCAAGTAAGGAGAGTAGTGTTTTAAGTCCGATGTTGCCTTACACATAAAAGAGTCTCCTCATTATGGTGAAGATCACAGCTTAATAATTTCACATTTAACGTATCAGTACTCAGAATCAGCTGACACCCACAGCTAAGGGATTGTGATGGAGTTGAAAGTAAAAAAAAATGGATGAGTGAATCCCTAGATCAAAATAACATCTTCAAATTCCTCAGTTTATCTGACAAAGAGTCAAAAGTCCACAGAGATTCGCTTTCATGCGGCAAAGAAAAGCATGAAAAGCTGTGTAGAAGTGATTTATTGCATTGCTGAATAGTTGCAGGGCCAGAAATTCGTATTTCAAAATTGGGGGGAATTCCTCCCTTAAATGCTTCCCACAGGGTGGAGTTATGCACTTTGGAAGCTTAACTACAGGTCATAGACTGTCCTAATCTTACATCAGATTGTTTTGTTGCTGCTTTTCTTCTCCACCTACAATATTTCTGTAATTTCAGTCAGCCTGTCTTTGCCTTGGTGGTTTTCTTTTCTCTTGTCACCATAGTTTCCCTGTTCATTCTCTGTCATTTGTCACTGTATATTTTAGAAATTGAGCAGCTCATTTTACCATAAGTTTATGCTATATATGGGGTAGAGGAATAAAACAACAAAAACTCAAATGATACCATCACAACTTTATATTCATTGACTAGCTATGACATTTATAAGACCAAAAAAGTCATAGGCTGAACCCTCAGCTTGTGATGCCTGCTCTTCTAACACTATATCATATTAACCAAAATAATTAATATATACATAGCACAAGTCTCCAGAAGCCTGACTTTCTTTGTTGAAGTTTCCTTTAACATTATCCATTTTCATAAACGTTTGTCTAAAGTCACTTAATGTTGTACATAAATTTGTTTGTACTATAGTGTTTTTAAACATTAGTATTCCTCTTAAATCATGTTGACTCTCTCTTCATAAACAACCTTTGGATACTTTTGGGTAATGACTGGTTTGCTGCTCGATATATAATTTGAATGATTTTAAAATCCACTAGATCATCAAAATCAAACATCTTTATTTTGACACACAATACATTTGTTTGTTCTCTGTAATCAGCTTTGTTCACAATTCTTATGGCTCTCTTTTGAAGTATGAAGATTGACTTTGTGTTTGCTTTATATTTATTCCCCCACACTTGTAGAAAATAAATCATGCATGGCAGGATAACAGAACAGTATAAGCTATAACGTAACTTGGTTTAAAAATCTTTAATGTTTTGTAATGTTTCAATTGATTTAGATATTTTACCTTTAATACAAATTGTCTTTGGCTTCCAGCTTAATTTTTTATTTATTATTATAACAAGAAATTAAATTTCAGCTGATCTTTTGATTTTGATGTCATGTACCATATGTTTTGTATAAATTCTGAGCCAGTTAGCTTGAAACTCTTTGGACTGTTGATTCACCTGAATAATGTTATTATTATCTGAGGATCCTAAGGATTAACCTTGTTAATTAATGTCATGCTATTTTTATTTATTAGTTTTAGTTTTACTTAAGTACAGTGGTTTACACATTCGCTTTACAAGTGAAAGGTTCCTGGTTCGATTCCAGGTGGGGACACAAGCCCCTCTCACCATTGAGGGTTGCGTCAGGAAGGGCATCGTAAAACCTCTGCCTAATTACCAATGCGGATTAATCCGCTGTGGCGACCCCTTGGGGAGAATACAAGGGAGCAGCTGAAGGCACATTATTATTTTTAAAGTGAGCCTAAAATAAAAGACCTTATTTTTATCATTAAAAGAAATAAAATGTAAAAAAGAACCAAAACCTCAAATAATCTACTTTTGGGCTCTGTTAGCCCACGTTGTGTATTAGACACAATGCTGTACAGTTGGTCCCTAACAGGCTGCATGTTCTTATTTTAGACGTAGTAATGTCATGTTTTGTTGCAGCTGTTTTTAAACAAAGTCATCATCTGGCTTGTTAGCATTTCCAAATGTAACTTCAGCTTTGAAGCCAACTGTTTGCTTTTTAAAATAAGAATAAGAATTTTATTTATATCACACCTTTTTACACAGCAGCATTGACAAAAAGACAGGAGGCAGAGCTGGAGGTGGCAGAGTTGAAAATGCAGTGATTTTCACTGGGCGTGACCAGGATGGACAGGATTAGAAATGAGTATGGAGACAAAATCAGAGAGGCAAGGTTGAAATGGTTTGGACATGTGCAGAGGAGGAATAGTGGATATATTGGACAAATGATGTTGATCATGGAGCTGCCAGGCATCAGGAAAAGAGGAAGACCACCAGAGAAAGTTCATGGATGTAGTGAAGGAGGACATGTAAAGGGTTTGTGTAACAAAAGAGGATGCAAGGGATGGGGTGAGATGGAGGCGACCCCTAACGGGAGCATCTATAAGAAGATATAGAACTTTCCAAATACGGAGTTTATAAAGGAAAAGGAGAATGCTCAATTCAAACAGAAAGCAGAATATTGAAGAGAATAAAATGAAAGATAAGTTAAGACATTGCACTTAACTGCCAGACCCAAAGTTGCCAGACTCTGGGTCTGGCAACTCTCTCCAGACCCAGAGTGGACCGTGGACCTTTTGAAGTTGAGAACCACGTCCTTAGACTCAGATGTGCTAATTCTCATCCTAGCCGCTTCACACTCTGCTGTATAATGGCTTGATGAAACCATGAAGAGAGAGGTGAGCATGAGCACGAAGCTCTCAGTTTACCAGTTGATCTATCTTCCTGTCCTCACCTATGGTCATGAGCTCTGGGTACTCACCGGAGCAAGCAGCAGAAATTAGCTTTCTCTGAAAGGTGTCTGTGTTCAGCCTTAGAGATAGTGTAAAGAGTTTGGACATTCAGGTGAGACTCAGAGCAGAGTCGCTACTCCTTCACATCAAAAAGAGCCAGTTCAGGGGCGTCTCATCTGTCTCACCAGGTTCACTGTTACTGTGTGTGGGCGGAGCTGCCTGAGATAAGCCCCACCCACAATGAAAGTCCCACAAACAAGCAGTGCAAGCAGAAAACGAGTGTCATTGATTTGAACAAGCAGACACAGCTACTCTCTTGGTTACAAGTTATTTTAGAACTTCTCTGCTCCTTTTCTCCATCCTCAATCTGTCTTTACTCTTCATAAACATAGTGACAGAGCCCCTCCCATGCCATTCATCTGTGTATTTTTATAGATGTGTAGTTGTTAGTGTTTGTTTCACAAATTATGGTTTCCCATGATGTTTGCCCTGTTTCATACTATCATTTGGTCCATCCATTCATTTTCTCTACCGCTTATCTAATTCAGGGTCATGGGGACCCTGGAACCTATCTGAGCTGTCTGGGGGTTAAAGGAAAGGAACACCCTGGGCTGTTGCAGTGCTGAGAACCCACACAGGCACAGGGAGAACACTCTAACAGCCCTTCTAAAGTTGGACCCAAAGTTGAACCCTTTTGCTGTGACTTGGCAATGCTAACCACTACACCGCGATGCCACTTGCTATCTTATACCTGTGTATTTTACTCATATAATTAGAACCATAAGTGAGGAGGGTGCTCACTTAATACTTGCCTCTTGTCAATACTCCGCTGCTGGTATCCAGTGATCTAATACATCTCCACACCTTATAGAATCACAGATAGCATTTTGTCTTTTCACCAGTTTTGAGGTACTTAGAAAATTCATTTTATTCACAAAGTTACAACCAGTATACCGCCCAGCGCGATGTTAACGTTGACTGTGAGGGCTGTTTGCGCACTGACAGTGAAGCCCTGAATGGTAATGACATGAAAAGTTCAACATTGTTTGGTCTTAATTTTCATTTAATGAGGTCTTAAAACTCTCACATCAGCAGGAATCAAAGAGTTATTTATTGAAACTTGTGTGAGATCTTTCTTTGACCTTCCCTATCTGTGATAACACAGAGACAAAGCAGAGTCACTGAGTCAGATAATATAGCTGAGAAAAAAACAATGACGAACATAATCTGTGTGTACTTTGGTTCACTCTCCTGGGTAAACTTCCTCCTCCTACTCATCTGTAGAGTTTGACTTTGTTATCACATGATTCAAGTGAAGAGGAGGTGGAACAGTGACCCCTGAACGCCTGTGCAGGCTGACAAGGAGAGCAACTGCATGTCACCCAAGCGGCGTTTACAGCTTAGCATCAGGTCACCTGATCTCGACAGCTCAGAGTAAAGCCCATTAATAGATATTCTATGTACTCCAATGAAACATACTTGCCTGGATTTCCCTCTTGACAGCTTAGTTAAAAGAGACGATCGAGTTCATTATATGTGGGAATTCCCTCACTTTGTGTAGTCAGGCCAAATCATTGGAGTCTGTGACAGCAGGGGAGTCTCAACCAAGAAAGCCTCCTTTCATAATAGTGAGGGAGGCATTATCGTGTCACAGACCTCATGACCGTGTTATCAAGCAGGAAATGTCTTGTGGCGAGCTTCCTGGAATGCAAGAGAATCCACAGCATCCAAATAGTGGAAAAATAGAATAGATATAAATCTCCTTTTCAGTCTTAAATTAGAATATTAGACTCAATTTTCAGTCATTTTTTTTTTTACTTCAGAAAAAGGAACAAAAATAAAGAAAGTGGGGCACTGAGGGTAACTGAGAAAAACAGTCTGTTAGAAAAGCCTCGTGCAGACGCGGGATAAATGTGTTTAACCTTTTGATGTTTAAGGCATCTTAGGTGATAACCCTAACCCTGTATTTCTTAGACAAAAGTAAAATGCAAAAATGTAAATCTTTCTATGTTTGACGGCTAGAAGGATTATTTTCTTTGTTCCCCAACTGCCAGGATTTGGGAGAACGATGCAATAAAACCAAAAATTATGTAATTTGGTTGCCTAGGGTTGGCGTAAGGGTTAGGATTGGGGCCATCACCAATCATGACTTAGAGTTTGAAAGATGCATATGCATATTACCCAGTTTTTCCTGCATGGAAAAGTTTTTTTAAACAGTTTTTTTTGCCAGTTTCGAAGTAAAATTGTGACTACTGAGTTTCATTTCCTCAAGTTTAAAATATGCTAGGGACAAAAGTATTGGGTAATCTGCACATTACACCTACAGGAGCTTTCATGACATCGCATTCTAAATCCATAGGCAGTAATATAAGGTTGGTCCCCCCCCCCTTTGCAGCTATAACAGCTTCCACTCTTCTGGGAAGGCTTTTTACAAGATTTTGAAGTGTCTGTGGGAATTTTTGCCCATTCACCCAGAAGAGTATTTGTGAGGTTAGACACTGACGTTGCATCCTCTTTGTGCAAATCCTTCTTTCTGGCTCGTTATGTCTTGACATGCAAGAGAGTCTTCCCTTTGAGGGCAAACTGGCCCATCAAACAGTCCAGTTTGGCCAAACGGGGGTGCTTTGCAAAGTGTGAAAATTGCAGTGAAGTTAAAAATTACTCCCAAGTTTGCACAGCTGATCCTGGTGTGATGATGGCAGCTTTACACAGGAGTGAAAATGGATGGAAAAATCAGTAAACTGTAAATAAAAAAGTGATTAAATACTGACTCCACATCATCATGTGACACTAAGCTCAGAGCAGCTAATTCAGCATTAGGATAATTATAAGGTCCTTGGAAATTTCCTGGTTTTTATCAGGTCTGTTGGCTCAAAAAGTATGTTGAGAAATACACAGAGAAGCTTCAAACTATAACTCCGAAGTTTTTATCAGGTTCTCATAGAGTCTGCTTCAGCCTGTTTTACAATTCCCAAGGTGCACAAACTTCCCAGACCTTTCCCATGCATGAACCGGTGACAAGATTATCAGCCGACCGCCTGGCTGTTGAATCCTCCGCGTAATCCATCAGAGCCCTGTTACAATGTGTCATCTATGCTACGTGGAATAATATAAAAGCAGCCTGGGGGGATAGAGGGCTCCTCCTCGCTGCTCACTGAGGCAACCCAATACCACATGAAAGTCGCTCAAAGAGGAAGAAAAAGTGTCTCGCTTCTGCCAGAAAACCATAACTGCATGCTTGTATTTAATTGAGTTTTTCCCTTTAACAGCACAGCGTGCACTTTGTAATTTTATTTCTGGTTATTTAACAATGTTTTCCCTAGTCCATGAACATTATCCCGGTTGCTCCCATCCGTATGAATAATTGACCTCGCTGACATCAGATGCACCCAGGGGATGTTTTATCACTGTGGATGGATGGGGGTTGACAGCCACTGCAGGCAGGACATGTGTTGTGTGGAGGTATCATGTAGTGAAGAGGAAAGCCAACGCGCAGTATGATTATAAAAGCACAAAAGCATCTGAGATGTTGGATGATGGTTGGAGAAGGAGTTGTATGGTTGATAAAAACTGCTGGGTTACTGTTTGATCTTTCTATACAGATATTGTACCTTGGTGGTCTCGCTCCCTCTCCATGCTTAACCTCTTCAGCTAACCTGATGGCGAGGAGTGGAGGAGGGGAGGAATGGATAGATGAGCAAATATAAAAAGGAAACACTACAGTTCAGACTGTAACCAGGAAAACATAGGCAACACAGTGCAAAGTGGAATACGTGCACCTCGATAAGATTACAAAATATCTTCACTGTTGATTTGTCTGTTAAATATTTCCTCAGTTATTTAATGAATAACATGTCTTCATACGACCTTTCTCTCAAAAATCCTCTATGGACACCTCGTGTAAAAACCACATCACACATTGGTTTCATACTGGATGAAAATCGGTAGTTCATGCTCATAGTAGTTAATTTAAAAAGTATTTCAATGATAATTTAATTTTACATATTTTTTTTTCTCATGCAATTTGATTTGAATGTTTTATGTGTTGTGTTATCCATTCGTCCATTGATTCTCTGCATAATTCTTATGGACAGAACTACTGGGTACAGCCAAGGCGTGGAGCGTGTCAGGTTTGGCGATCTCAGGAAGTCTTCTTTGCTTTTTGCAGACAAAATGGTTCTGCTGGCCTCATCGAGCCACAACCTCCAGTTTGTACTGAAGCAGTTTGCAGCTGAGTGTGAAGTGACCGGGATGAGAATTAGTACCTCCAAGTCTGAGGCCAGCAATGCGGGCACTGTGCTGGTATGTTTTGGTGAAGAGAGCTGAGTGTGACAGTGGTCTAGCTATGTTCCTGCCCTCACCTGTGGTCACGAGCTCTGGGTAGCAAAGGAATGTGATCGCAGATACAAGCAGTGGAAATGAGTTTCCTCTAAATGGTGTCTGGGCTCAGCCTTAGAGAACGAGTGAGGAGCATGGTCATTCGGGAGGGGCTCAGAGTAGAGCCACTACTCCTCCATAACGACGAGCCAGCTTAGGTGGTTCAGGTATCTGACCAGGATGCCTCCTGGATGCCTCCTGGGGGAGGTGTTTCAGGGATGTGCTATCAGGAAGAGGCCCCAGGGCGGAGATTGGATCTCATGGCTGGCTTGGGAAGGGTTTGTTGTCCCCCAGAAGAGCAGGAAGAGGTAACTGGGGAGAGGAAGGTTGGGGCGTCTATGCTTAGACTGCCGCCTCCGTGAACCGGACCCAGATAAGTGGTAGATGATAGATGGATGGATTGTTTTGTTCTTATATCCTGTTTGTTAAAGATCACATTATTTTTCAAATAACATTATGGGGGAAAAAAGAAATATAGTCGGTATGCACATTGTTATTCATCATAGCCTGTTTTTTCACATTATTTTTATATTTAATTGACCTAAATTCTTTTGTGTAATTTTTACCTGATTGAGATTTTCTGTTTTGCCATGTTGTAATTGACTGAGCTGTTGTTACAGGTTGTGTTCAATGTTTTGGCTGCTGTAATGCAGGAATGTCCTGGCTTTTCAGATAAATAAGATATATCTTAAACATTTTAGGCACAGCCTCTTTATCTGTTGAAGAGCTGTTAACGAAAAGGCAGAAGATGAAGAAATAACCGAGGAATACAGTCTGCTCTCTTATCCTGCGACTGAAGATGAGATGGTAGTCCTTGTTCAGCTCTGCAGCTTTGTTGAGCTTGGTGAACAGTAAGCTGGCCTTGGAGTCAGCCAGTAGGGCAAACACGAGAGGAGTGAGACAGGCACACCCAAGCATAACATTGTATCATAGTGTCTCTGGTTATTCCCACCTCTGTTGAGCACTGACTGACTCTACACACAGACTGGCAGAGCTATGAAAAAGAGGAACTGCACTTCTGCTCTTGCAGAACTGAAGCATGTTAAGTGAGATAGATACAGCCTATTAAATTTTGCTTCATGGAGGTATGTTAATGAACACTTTGTTTTTACACTGTATATTACTACCAAACAGACCTATCACAACTGCTGTGCTCTCTTAATGTACCTGAGCAGCCAGCCCACGTAAAGACTATGTGTGAAACACTGCAGTGATGGGCCGTGCTTCTCTCAGAAGGATGATTTGTTTGGTTTCCAAATATTACCGTTTGCCAACTTTTCCTAAAAGATGACACACTCAGGCTCAGGGCTGTTGACATTCCTGATCCACCTGACGCTGTAAGACAAGATTAATAACTTTCACAATGGCGTATACTGAGAGTTTTCTTCAGGTGTTGGCTCACACTGGTGGTTAGTTGTGGTTTTCTCAAATCAAGAAAATCAGAATAAGAATACTTTATTAATCGCAGGGGGGAAATTGTACTTTGTTACAGATGCTCAGCCATATAAATTTGAAAGGCAGTAGACATAAATATGAGAGTTAAGAAATATGATAAAAATAAATAAAAAATAAACTTGTCTGTGTAAGTTGCCATATGTGGCATACAATATGTAAAATATAATTATTTACAATGTGAAAATGTGAAGGGGTCACAATGAGGAGTTATAGAGTGTCATGTCCACATGATTTCCTGTGGCGTTCTGTGGTGCGTCTTGGTAGAACGAGTCTGCTGCTGATCGTGCTCCTGTGTCTGTCCAGCACATCATGGAGAGGGTGTCAAGGATTGTCCAATATTGTTCTTAACTTGGACAGAATCTTCCTCTCAGACACCACTGTCAGAGAGTCCAGCTCCACACCCACGATGTTACTGGCCTTGCGAATCACTTTGTTGAGTCTGTTGGTCTCCACCACTCTTAGTCTGTTGCCCCAGCACGCTACAGCATAGAGGAAATGAACCGTTTTCTGCTGTATTATGCTCTTTGCTATCAGTCACAATGTAAAAATTCCCACCGTCCAGTTGCTGCATAAATGGACTTGGTTTCCTCTGAGTTCCTTTGCTCTTCTGATATTGTCGATTTAAAATAATTGTACTTTTTGTGCAGTTGCATATTGCAGTAATAATCCCAAAGCACACTTCGACTTGCCTTACAGCACAATATGTGTTAATTTGTGGGATTTTCTACATCATAACACATTTTTGAAACAGGTGCTCATCATCAAACCTTCTGCTTTGTGTCTTTCAGGGCTTCTTAGGAGAATAATGGATGAGGCCCGTCGCTAACACTTGATGAAGATTTTAGTTCGAGCTGAATCATGGAGGGTAACGATGAAATGTCTGTAACCTTGACCCAGCCGCAGACTGATGCGGACGGAGGTGGAGGAGGAGAAGTAACCAGCAAAGTGGAAGACGGAGTAAATCCACTCACTCCTGCCGATTCCTGTGAAAGTAATATGGCAGGACTGAATAAAGGAGGCCTCTCTAACCTGACAGAAACTCCTGCACCCTCAGTGGTGAGTCCCACTGCTGAACCTCCAGGAGGTGTGGCTCTTAAAGTGGCGACGACTGTACTCCACCCAGTGTGTCTGGGAGAGAGTCCGCTCATGCTGCCCATTCACCTCCAGATGGCTGGAGCAGCTGGTCCGCAGCTCGGCCAAATGGGGGCAGCACCGTACTTGATAACGAGCCAAAGCCCAGTTTCACTCCCCCTGGTCTTGGACCAGCAGGTGATCCAGCACATGAATCCCTCTGTAATCCCTCAGACCGCGAACTGTGCACAGCTCCAGAACAACGTGCTGTGTCAGAATCCTTTGACGTTCAGTTTACCTCCAGCTGTTGATCAGAAGTCGGCAGGACAGACACAGGATGCCAACCTGCTCTCTCTCCTGCAGAATCCAGCTTTTGCGGCCATTTTGCAGGACCTCTTCCCTTCCCAGGCAGGTTCATCAACCTGTCAATCACCAGGCTCTCCCTTCTTCCCCCTCCCTCCCCTCACACCTCCCTACACCTCTCCTCTGGCCCCTCTTGTCCCTCCTGCTACACTTCTAGTCCCGTACCCAGTCATCATTCCTCTGCCCGTGCCTCTACCCATCCCACTCCCCATCCCCATCCCTGTCCCGCAGACAGAGGACTCAAAGGGGAACATGCCAAAAGCAGTTTGCACTGTGAGTAAAAGCACTCAGACTTCACCAAAAGATACTACCTCCCCCACGCCATCTTCAAGGAAATTAATGCCTCCATTCCAACCACAAAATGCATCCCCATCCTCACTTCCTCTAGAGGAAGGACAGGCCTTGGACCTTTCTGTCAGGCCATGTCCAATTGAACCAAAACAGGAATATCCCAGTCCACAGCAGGATAGTGTGCTGGACTTGTCAGTTCCTGGTGTGAGGAAAAAGTGTGCTCAGTCTGACAGAGAAGGAACCTCACAGTCCGGTCCAGATAGCAGTGGCACTGCTTTGTCTCTGGATGTCGAATGCACTCAGAGTTTAGATTCCAAACTCCTCGGCAGTCTGGCGTCGCTGGAGTTCAGCCGGCAGCACAAGTGGCTGGTGGACAGCAGCGCTGCTGGGTCTAGCTCTCTGGGTCAGGAGGCATCTCTGAGCGGCGCTGGAAACCTTGAGATAGTCAGCACCTCGCAGACGGCAAAAGTCATCGTCTCGGTGAAAGATGCAATCCCTGCCATCCTCTGCGGAAAGATAAAAGGCCTTTCAGGAGTTTCCACCAAGAACTTCTCCATAAAACGGGATGGCAACCAGGGGACGGCTCTGCAGCAGCTCTACGGAGTGCCATCGGCATCCCGTGGGGAACAGCATGACCCAAACGACCCTCTTAAAAAGGTCTCTAAAAGCAGAGCTATCAAACTGAAGAAGGTCAGCTCACAGGAGATTCACTTCCTCCCTATTAAGAAGCAGAGACTTGCAGCGCTGCTCCCCAGGAAGTGAGAATGCTCACTGGGGAGGGGGACTAATCTCTGGACTGGCTTTCTGGTAATCCCTCCAGAGAGTATAACATAAAACACATGTGGGGATGCTCTGTAATCAAATTCAAACACTTGTGTGTCCAATTACGGCTCAGAGTTGGGCTTTAAAAGTGAGGCTCTGACAGTGTGACACTGTAGTTACACAAAGTGTTTCCATTGTACTTTTTTCTGTAATGCACTACTCTGCAGTGTTTTACTAAACCAGAAATGTTTTAGTGTGTTCTCTGTGTATCTCTATGAATCAGACATGTTGAAGAACATGCTTGATTTCATAATAACAGCAACGATACTAGTTAGATTCCTCCATTTGGGTTCACGCTTTGTTTCCACATGTATGTTTTATATATAGGTGCACTGAAGAGTGTGTACAGGCAGGACATGACTGAGACTGTTAAAACATGTCCCATCATTGGAAATTCACGATCATCAGTTCATCAGCTCACTGGAGCGATTCATTCTTTTCTGATTGGTGGGGGTTCAGCTTGACAGGTTAATAATGACTTGGTGAGGCCAGAGCCACAATTTCATTAGAGGAATGTTGGCAGCAGCCACCAATCACAACAACCAATCTTATTTTAACAGCAGCGGGGAATAAAAGGAGCTTCTTAATTACTTTCACATTTTAATTGACCTTTCTGTCCAAATATGAGGAAACTAGAAAAGGACCTATTATTGTTGTGGACTAAATTAGCCGAGGCTGAGGAAACATCTCGCAGCAAGTGTGTAAAACACTGTAACTCCCTGCTGTTTCCACTTATTAAAGGGGACCTATTATGTCTTATTTTATGTTACATATATACTGTTAACATAGTGGATGCTCATATTACTTATCGCCAAAGTTTCAAAAAGTACAAGCAATCCCTGCAAGCTGACAGGTCAGTCTTCAGTGTTTTCTTTTTATTTTTTATTGCGTATTCTTGACTCTGTAGGATGTCAAGGAGGCAGGACATCCCTAAAATGGTTATACAAGATACAGCCCTGGCTCTGAGCATGCTTATTGCTCAAACCTTCTGTTTGCAAGGGACAGCCAATCAGAATAAAGTCGGCCTCAAGGGGACAGGAGTTAAAAATGCTCATTTCCATCAAATGGAAAATGTACCTTCAGCTCGCCACTGTGGACTAATCCACATTAGTATTTCGGCAGAGCTTTTACGGCGGATGCCCTTCCTGACACAACCCTCCATGGTGGGAGCAGCTTGTGTCCCCACCTACAGATATACAAGATATAGATTTAGCCGCTGTGATGCCTGGGCTCTGCATTCTGAAGCCTCAACTTTGGCTGTAGTCATGTTGGTTTTGTGGAGCCAGATGTGACCTTATTTAGACAAGAGACTTCCTTTTATTTGCCCCAAGGGGTCGCTACAGCAGATTAATCCACATTGGTAATTTGGCAGAGATTTTACAACAGATGCTCTTCCTGATGCAACCCTCCATGGTGAGAGAGGCTTGTGTCCCGGAATCGAACCAGGGACCTTTTGCTTGTAAGGTGAATGTGTAAACCACTAAATTAACTTTATAGTATTAAATGTTTACAGCCTGGTACAAAAAGTGGTTTTGGCCTCCATGAATAGAGTCCCCCTTCATAACCAGAGCCGTGGGAAGTGCGTTGAAGTTGGAGGTGCTGGTGTGTGTGTGCAGTGGGGATCATAGAATGCAAGGTATACTTCATACACATAACAACCTGGACCTAAAGTTTTCATTATCGTTCCATTCCTGTGTGCAGGCCTTAGTATGGGCCTCACCACTGGCCAGATGACCCAGCACTCCCCAAGCCCAAAGTGGAATGCTTGTGGAAGGCAGGTGTGGGGTCCCATCCGGCAACCACCAGTCCTGTGCTGCCGTGAGAATCTTACCCAAAGTGCAGCGTGGCAGTTTCGCCCTAGCTGTCATATGTATGCCTCCAGGTGCTGAACTCTTCTTCCTCCTCTAGAGGGAGCACCGGGGGTTCAGTGTCCCCGCCTCTGCTGCTGAATCTTCCTTCTAGCACCAAAAATTCAACATGGTGGCAGCCAAAACGCCAGCGGGTGACATCAAGGTGACTATGTTCATCTTTTAAAGCGTCTGTGTTTGCCAGACCTTTCAATCAAAACAGTTACGCCCCTAAATTTAGGCCTTGACAGTATCCAAATAGACGACCAAAAGAATCACCTCCTGTACAGTTGTTTGGGAAAGTGGAAACTAACTGAAGAGACCAACATCACTTCTTCAAAATTGTACCAGGCTTTAAACATGTTTATTACTAAAGTTGGGCATTTTAACATGGGTTGCTGCATGAGTGTCTGACCCACTAAGGCTACGTTCACACTGCAGGCAAAAGTGTCCCAAATCCGATTTTTTGCCCATATGTGACCCACATCTGATTTTTCATAACAGTCTGAACAGCACAAATCTGATTTTTTTTTTCAAATCAGATTCAGGCCACGTTTTTCAAAGCGACCTCAGTCTGAACGGTCATGTCACATTTTGCCAACTTTTACATCACTGACGTGAGACAGACGTCATAATTCTGCGCCGGAGGAGGCGAGACGCGACGAGATCAAATGTAAACAATGGACGAAACAAGCATGGCAGACCCTGTTGATGGAGCTAGTCAGTGGAAAGAAAGTGAGGTTTTACTCACGCTGACGTGTAGCATCCATATTTACTTGTGATGTCACGTCTTTTTCCGCGCATGCACGCCACTTCGGGGTCGCAGACTGTTCACCCTGGAGTGTGATGGCGGTTGCATTGAAATTATAATGTGAACGACCACGCATTAAAATTGGATCTCAGCAAATAATCAGAATTGAGCATTAAGACCTGCAGTGTGAACGTAGCCTAACACAACCAGCCTCAAGTGGTCATTAGTGGAACTGCAGTATTTGGCATTTGTATGTTGGCTTAAAATTTCAGTAACAGAGGTTGTCTCTTGTTATTTTTTTTTTAGTCAGTGGATAAAATGCAGCATTATTTTGAACTGTGAATCATGCCAAGCTACTTTAGCGGGGTCCAGGAATAAAAAATTTGGCGCATGGGCACGATGGGTTCCCTTTAAGTGATAAAAATGGGCCGTGAAGCGGAGGTGAAATCGAAGGGAAAAGCTGCCATATAGAAGAAATACCAACCAATTTCATGGCTTCAGTGAGAGAAAATACTGTTTGTGTGTTTGTTAAGTGTGTGATTAGTCTGTTAGAATCAGTATTGATCAAACTCCACCTGTTTTTACTTGTGTAAAGCATCTGTTACAAGTGGTTTCAGTGTCATTTTTTTATTGTTTAGTGGAGCGTGGTAATTTTCTGTCCCAGAGTTGTGAATGTGGAGCATATTAGTGTGTGTGTGTGTTGTTTATTTATCTTATTGAGTGCACTTTGTCATAGTTTTAGTTGATAAAAAAGCTACAGGCTGTCCTAACTATTCTGCTAAAACTGCATTGCCCCCTTTTTGATTGCAGCAGTTATGTAAATCTGTGAATTACAGGCCAAGAACTAATAACAGCCATATGCAGACTGTCTAGTTGAACAGAGATGGAAAAACCACGATGCTCTACATTTTACCAGTCCCTTATTTATATCTGTGTACTTCAGCAGTTCCAGCACATCTCAACTCATGCCTGCATACCTTTAAACAGAGAGCTCTTTGGTTTTAGTAAGTGGAATTTATCACTTTAGTTTAACAGGATCACCCTAATTTATTACTTGTACAACCTTTATTTATGCAGTGTGTTTATATATTGAATGATCAGTTAGGAGATAAAGTGTACCTTGATACTGCGACACAGCTTCCTTTGTAACTGAGTCTGCCGAAGCACTTTTCACTTCTGACAGCAGATTTGATGAAGAGGTCACCAGTTGAAATGTGATGGCAGTTAAATGTTTGCTTACTGTACAGTATGTGTGCTTTTTATATGGAAGTGAACTAAAATCTTCAATTCTAAATATAGTGGTGTGCCGGTGTTTTATTTTAAAAGACTGAGTCTTCTTCTTTCAGCTGCTTCCTTTAGGGATCACCAGCATCTGCCTCCATTTCACCCCATCTTTTGCATCCTCTTCCCTCACACCAACCGTCTGCATGTCCTCCTTCACTACATCCATCTTTCTTCTCTGTGGTCTTCCTCTTCTCCCGCCTGGCAGCTCCATCCTCAACATAATTTGTCTAATGTATTCCCTATCCTCCCTCTGCACATGTCCAAACCATCCCAACCTTGTCTCTCTGACTTTGTCTCCAAACTGCTCCACCTTAGCTGTTCTGCTGATGTA
>VUQH01080616.1:0-39774 GCA_015106775.1 Etroplus canarensis | reverse complement strand
CAGTTCAAATCTATCTCCTACTAAAATTGTATAGCGCATCATGAAGAGGAGAATCAGACAATAGCAACCATGGATTGTTGAGCAGCTGAAGTGTTAAATCATGCAAGAATGACAAGGTTTCCAATTACAAAACTACAATATTTAGTATCCTCAGTTTCAGAATGATCTAAAAGTGAAAAGGTGATGTAACACAACTGATTGAACAAAGGTTCAAATGAAGGTTCAAATGAATTAATATGTCACAGACTTTTCTTTGTTTTTGCATTTTGGAAAATATCCCAACTTTTCTGGAAATGGGGAGGAAAGGTGCAGTTGTTTTAAGTATTCTGGTTCTTGGACCACAATGTTATGGATGCCAGTTCATTTCCAAAGCTGCCAACAATGCTACAAGTTTCAATAATGCTTTTCTGGCTGTTAAAAACGTCAAGATGTCTGAAGAGATTTATTCAGATTGTTTACCAGAAAATGTCCCAGAAGTCCAGTTTTGCATTTTGCAAGAGATGCAGGACATTATCCATTTTCCTAAAGGCTTATCTAAGGGTCACTAGGATGCAGGCTCTTTTTTCCCCAGGAGAAAAGGAAAACCTACTCATAGCAACAGCGTGAACCACTACAGCATTGTGCCACTGTTATTGGTAATAAACTGTAGTCATACAAGGTAGTAGGACTGAGTATATTTGTAGCATAAAATTTTGTTCTTCCACTGATTGCAAACCATGATGTTTCCTAGCAGTTTACATTCAAACACAGGAAGGTTTTATGAAATCAGCTGGTTTGACACAGCTAATACTATAGCATCTGACATAATGGACTTTCTACTTCTTTCTTTTCATTTAACTATGCCTGTTTAACTGCAAATATTAAGACAAGGAAAGTAAAGCACAGGTTCTGTTGATGGTAACTTGTTAATTCTTTTAGGAGTCCTGCTAAACCATCCCAGTGCACTAACATGCATAATACCAGGACACTGAAGTGAAATGTAATACAACTGTTGGTATTACAATTGTACTCAACTGAGCTTTTTCTGTTTTGAAAAGTCTAAAATGACCTTCCCTGAAATTTTTTGCAGTAGTCGCCACCAGGAGGGTTGTTCAGTGGTGTAAATTTTAACATCAGTTTACCAAAGTCAAACTTTATAATTAAGCACCGTAGTATACAATTTTATTTTATTTTCTTGATTCTGGTAGATTTGGTTGAAATATGGCCATTTTTCCAAGTCTCTGTGACAGAGCCCTATGGATGTTGTGTACTAAATGAAATAGTGTGTCCAGAGATTGAGTACTATATGATTTAAACAAATAAGTTATCATTTTCTGTTGGTTTAGGTTTACTGTTACTTTTTTCAGTATTTGCATTTTTCTTTTTATTGACCTAAATTGCATTAAGAGGTGTCTTAAAAGTACTACAGAAATAAAGTGATCAATTGACTGATGTCACCACCCTGACCTTACTGCCTCTGCCCCTTTCTCTCTCACTCACACACACACATATGTCCACTCAGCAGACTGCAGCTTTAATATTTGCCTTGGACAATGGTCGACTCATTGTCCACTCAAGAGTTTCAAAATACAGAATGAATATCAAGTGTATAATTTTTTACAATTCTAATTTCTGGGGTATTAAAAGGTTAGATTGCACCATTAGGTTGACTGTGAGCACAGGTGCTGATTAAGTTGATTCACTGAGGCAATTACAGCCAGATCCCCTTTAATTACTGTGGGTTTTATTGCAACTGCGTGATAATGGTGCACAGGGCCTGCAGGAGTTTTAGATGGAGATGAGATTGCAAAGTATCACACAAAGACACAAATCTACAGGATGGAGGATGGAGATTCTCACACATACACAGACGGAGGCAGAGAGAGTGAGAGAGCAGGGCTGACCTATGGGCATGCAAAAAAAAGTTTAACAAAGCCCAAATGTTGAAAAAAAAATTCACCTTGCTTTCTCTCCATTTGTCTTGCTCTTAAGTCAGCAACACACATACTGTATGTCATCAACCAGAGGAGTTGGTGAATACTAACTGAGCAAACTTAAAGGCTACACCATGGCAGAGACAGATGCTAGTTACAATTCGAAAATCCAGTAGAGCTAAGACAGGTGGTGTGTGTGTGTGTGTGTGTGTGTTATGCACTCCTACATTCATAGCATGTCCTGCCACACTCACTTCACACACACAGACAGGCTGACAACCTCCTAACCTCCACTCCACCCCATTCACACACACACACACACACAACACACTTGCCACCCTGCTCGACACAGGCATGCAATAAGAAACAAGTCGACAGCTACACAGCAGGCAATATCCCCTCCCTTCAGCCTCAGTGCGTGTTTCGGATGCATCTGGTTAGTAAAAGCTGACAGAGGGCTGGCCATGCCTCAAAGGAGAGCAGAATGAGGAATTTCAGCGTTCCCCCACATCACCCCTGAGATGCAGGAAACACAAGAGTGCTCCCACTCCTCCCACCCCAAACACCCACTCACACACAAACACAACTGGTGATGTGCTCCTAAGATGCCCTGTCACCAGGAATGGGAACGGAAAACGGCACACACATCCGTTATCTAAATGTTAACTTCAGTGCCCTTCTTGTTGTCACAGGCAGGCAAGGTTAGCCAACACTAGGTGAGAAGCTTTGCTTTGGTCCTCTGCCATAGGAAACCACTCTCTGTTGGAAGAGAGGCAGAGTCTGATGCAAACCTACTGCAGCTTACTGTAGCAAAATGTGTATGTGATGTTATTTTAACTCCAGAATGTACATCATGAAGGCAAAGTGAAACAAGGAAGGAATTTCTACATTGAGCTTTTGTTCCACACATTCAAGCTCTATTTTTTCTGTTGTGTATTTTATTTGTTAATAGTTCAGTCTTGCAAAGATGTAATGTGTGAGTTTGTTACCAAACCCTATTAAGATCAAATGTTTGAGTTGATTTATAGATTTTACACAAGCACACTAATACAAGTAAAACAAACTTTTTCAAAAAGTTTCCTACTGACCTTTTTCCAAAGAAAAGTTATATTGCTGAAAGAGGTCTAATTTAAAGAATTATGTCAAAAGGAATTACATGTGATGGATTCAAAGCAAAAGATGCACTATTGTAGCTGACTGCAGCTGCGAGAAAGATCTAAAGCTGTTTCTTCACAGTGTCTTTCCGTGTTCTAGTATCTTTAAGACCAGAATCACATCCTGTTGCAATATTTGAGTCAAAAACCATTTACTGTGCCTGGTGTCGTCCCTTTGTATGTTCCACCATCCATCCGTCTGTCCATCTTCAGTGTATGGGGAGTAGTGGGACTCAAGACTCTGACGTTCCAGCAAACAAATGATGATCAGTTATAATCAATAATCCAGCATTCATAAGAAAAAAAATGTCTAGTATTGACACAGTAACTATATGCAAAACCATATATTAATAATAATAATCAAACTGAAATTTAGTCCAGTGACTTGTATTTGACTGCTTTGACTTTATTAGATAAAACTTTCATCTCTTTAAGTCATGTTGTTCCCTTTAATTCCCAAGTCAGCTATGAAGCATCTAGAAAATAATAGTGCTTGTCAGCATTTTTTTAAATTCTGATTTGTCGCTTTAGAAACGTCAGTACTTCTTTGCAGTGAGTTAAAGTTGTCTAAGCCTTTTTATGTTGTTCCATGGTTATAATAGTGTTTTGATCCTGCAGTAGATTTTAATGATTCATGTCAGTTTATTAAATAATGTAACTGTACATTCACAATACAAGTCTGATGAATTTGCCATATTTGATTAAAGTAGAGCATGAAAATTTTTAACCACTTTATGTCTTCGTCAGTGCAAAAATAAGTGGATTTGATATTATTAAATCTTTCTAGCTCAGGATACATACAAGAAACACATTACAAACTAGGAGAAAGTAAAAAAGGTGAAGAGCATATGACCTCGTGTCTATAGGGTGGAGTGCACTTAAAACTTCTGTCTTGTATGGCACTGATGAATCACAGTATCATGACATCTGTCTGGCTTCAGCCCAGAAAAGAGATGTGTTAGGCATGCAGTGCTTCAGCACTTCTCCAGGAGCTCCTGTGAACAGGATAGATGGGGGTTGAGGGGTTAGGAGGAGAAGGGTGGAGACAAGTGGACAGTTGCATGGACAGACTTGAGACTCTGAATACGGTCTGATGCAGCACAGGCGGTATTCACGCTTTGACGGCTGCGGGATCCAGGAGTCGGGTATATTTAGCCGCCTAGAGATATCGCGCTGAGATGAGATTTCAAAGTGAAGTACCTGTTTGAAGATGCATGGCATTCCACAAGGGTGGGCAAGGGCTACTGGGTATAAATCTAGCACTCCTGCACCTGGTGTGAAGAGAGGGAGGGAGTATGACACATAAGATTTAGAATGTCTAACACACAAGCTGTACATGTGTAAACTACAGATTCGTCCATATAAATTTACATACTACCTATGAATGAAAAAGACTAGATGCATCACTTTTTATTATCAACACAAAGACAGGAACAAAGTCTGGATATTTGAGAGTCACCTGTGTCTTTCCTTCCTTGTTAAATCTAATTCCCCTGAATGCTCTCATTGTCACGTGTCTGCATTGTTTGTCATGTCTGGATTTTGGTTGGAAGAGATTCTGAGAAGCTTGAAGTCAGAGGAAAAAGATACTGGTTTTATATTTTGACATTGTGAGCATCAGACTTGAGATTGCTTAAGACACCCACCCAGTACTGAGAACATATGTTCTTTCATGGCCTAAAACAAGGGTATCTTCTTTTAATTTGACAGTAGAGTCAAGATTTATAAGGTGAAATGGTAGATGACAAGCAATACATAGAAGACAGAATGTTCTCGTTTCCTCTAATGCTTTTAATCATTTTTTGAGTATAAGGTACAAGAACTCAACCAAAATTATTTTAAGATCAAGATTGAGCTTTGACTTGAGAACCAAGTCCAAAAAGTCCTCTTGTCCCTTGGTTTGCTGTAAGACAAGATCTAATCAGGGGTTTACTCTAAAGTCAGGTATCACCTTAAGATATGTTGCTTATCCCTTTTAAGAGTTGCATGCCACAAGCCTTTTCCTCCTGTGGATGACACCAAAATAAAATCTTTATGTGGCGTCTCTGTGTCTTCATGTCCAACCCCATCCCCCTTACATATCCATCCATCTGTGGAACCGAGGAATGACTCTCATGGACTCCCCTCTTTGTGAGGAATTTGCTCGGCTGCGTATTAGATTTTCTGGAATCTGCAATATCAGTGACACTTTAGGCAGCTGTGTTAAACAGTAGGGCATGGTGTGTGTGCATGTGTGTGATCAGCTTGCTTTGTAAAGCCACCGCTTACTTATTGCATTTCCCTTGAGTCTGTGACTCATTAATCAAATATTCATACGTCCCCTGTAAATACTTGGAGAACACAGTCAACCCTTAGACCGCTGTGCACCACAACACAAATGCTCTTTCATGTTTCTGACCAAAAAAAATCCCAAATGTCCCATTACCCTCCAGATGCATCCCTCCTATCCATTCAACCATTCCTCTTCATCTTCCAAAGATCTTTTGCTCTTGCATATTTGATGTTCCTGCTCTGACCAAACAGTCAGTTGCCCAGCCACAAAAAACCTTGCCAAACACACAAATCAGGCAGTAGATCTAAATGATGCCTTTATGTGCTTTCCCATTGCTTCCGCATGGTAGAAAACAGATGAAGGATTCTTCTTTCTGTCCATCCATCCTAACCCTTGCCCTGTCTCCAGCAATGAAGGCACAGTTTCCTCCTTTAAAAAGCACGTCTCATCATAATACAAGAATTTGTATTGTACGGGAAAACAGTCCAGCATAGCTCAAACTAAGGGGGCAACACACAGATTATCCATGGTAACAGAGCTTTGCACACAAGGATATTTTCTTTTCCTCCACAGAGGAACACAATTGCAGCCAGTGTCACCGGGTCACATTTTTTCCGGTTCCTGGTTAATGGGCTGTAGAGATGGTTAGCACGTACGATTAGTTTTAATCTACAACATTTGACTGGGAGAGAAAGGAACAGAATACATTTCAACACACCACTGAGGTTTGTATGTAGCACTCATTTTTTGTCCCAGAGTTGCTTTGAATTCTTTAGGTGGATCAAAAAAAAAAACAAAAAACACCAAACTGATTGAGAAAGTAAAATATTACTTTATTCAACTTTTTCCTCGCAGTGGTAAAATATTGAAATTTTATAAGTTAATTTATGCAAAAACAGACATACAGTGTAAGTGTTAAACAGTCAGAATACTTTGTAGCCTAATACAGAGCAACATTTCTTCCTTGGTGATGTTCAGTTATTGTGAAAGTATGTTGTAATTGTTCTTTGCTAACTTACTGCTAAAGAATAGAATTAAGAAAAATGAATTAAGGAGCCTGTCATGAAATGTTGCAAAATTCTTTTTTGTATGAAAAATATCTCTACAAAATGTTGAAATAATTGACCAAAAGACTGCAATAGCAGTTATGTTATTGATTTGGACACATGTTGCCAGTTGAAAATTTTTCAGCACCCTCTAGATTACATTTCCCTGAATCTGATTATTTTTTATTCTTCAATGTATTTGCTGTTCTTAACATGTTAACCATAAAGAGGTGATTTCTCTATATACTGAGAAGCTTACACTAGAAGTTAGATTTATATTAGATTGTGCTTTGTGCTGAATGCCATATGGCACTGTTATTTCCTTGACAAACTGGCCAATTTCAGTGTGATGCTTAACTCATTAAAAATTCCCAGCAGGCAAAAATGCACAAAGATGAGCAAATGTTCAGGTCATCACACACCACCACATATTATTGCCAAGCTAAAGCTCATATGTTCATATGTGAATTAAAAAAAATGCTGACAGAGTTATGCAGAGTCTGCTGTTGAGGTGTTCCAGAGGGGTGAAGAATTCCTCTTGTTTGATCAAAGAACTTTAAAAAATTTTTTGGCTCTCTATTTTTAGAGTGCTTGGCTAATACCAGCTACACTTAAGAAACTCTAAATTCTCTAGTTTAGCCCTGGGATTTTTTTTTATCAACAAATACTCACTTTAGTCATAATTTCTGCTTCTACATGACACTGTCAATCCACTGGGGTGTGCTGAACTAAACTTGTGATCATTATAAACAAGTACCTTCAAGAGTCTCTCAACACAATTTAAGGTGCAAAATCTCAAGACCTCTAAAATCTGATGTGTTCATAAAGTCGCTAATAAAACCTTGTGTAGGACTACAAAAATACAAATAATGGTGCAAAATGAATAGTGTTCCCCTTCATGCTCCTTTTTGATAAAATACTATATTAAAATGTTATGTTAATGAATTCAGCAGAGCACCAAAAGCTGTCCCAAGGCTTTCTGGCTGTTGACATTGCCAGCAAACAAGTAAAAGTCTTACTGGTTAATTACACATTAGCCCAAAATTGCCCTGCAATGAAGTGTCCTGGACACATAAATGGCATTTGTGTAGTTCCATGAACTTCTTTATCACAAGAGTCTCATATACGAGGCTTTGGATTTGAAGAAATTAGACTTATCAAAATGAGGGCGCGTGTCTGGTCCGTACTTTTAAAAAGGGCTGTCAAAGCAGCACAAAATCTCCGGCAATGGTGACCGTTCTCCGTGGGTCACAGATGAAGGGCCACTCTCTCTTCTCTGGGGTCAGGCCTGCCGACAGGTCATAATCTCTGCCATGACCTTGTACAAAAGTGAACGCAGGGTATTTCTCCTTCACTGACGGCTGCAACAACTGGAACAACAAAGCAGAGTTTCAGACCTTTGCTTTGAATTTAAAGACTTTAGATAACAAGAGGCATCTTTTTTTCTCAGGATGCAAATTGTATTCATTTTAATCCATAGAACAATGGCTTCTAAGCAGATGCACAGTAGTTTAAGGTGGAAGGGGTGGCTTAGAACATCAATATGACGAGTGTGAGAAGTAAGAACTGAGTAAGATTCATGGCTAAATGGTGCCACCTACTGCTCAATTCATATAAAACTGACAGAAACATTTGCTACTTCACTAAAAAATACAGTATTTTTAAAATAACACATGTACATTCACAATTTAGTAGTAGTTGTTATGATCAAGGTTTCCTGTGTTGTGGCAACACTCTTCACCTTAGACAGCTCCTGCCTGATTCTCTCATAGTCCTGAACACTTCTGGAATAGAAACCAACCGTACAGCTTGGGTCCATCTTACTGAAAGGCATCTTCTTTGGCGAGGGGCAATGATACGACTAGACACAGACAGACAAAATACATTAAACTATTCATCAGACTGAAGAGCCTGCTAACTGCAGGGCATACATACACTCTGTGACAGCATCAACATCAAATAAGATGTGTGTATGTAATGGCTGCACCATTTGATGAGTGAAATCCTATCTATCTCCTGTCACAGCACCCAAAAATTTACACCTTGTCACACTGTATACCGCAGCATGCAAAAGCATAAAACAAAGTTTCTGCACAGCACTGTGTGCTGATTTTTATGTATGAGCCTTGAAATATTACGGCTCACAGTGCCTGATCCTGTATTTGCCGTATTTCTCTGAAGTGGCAGCTTCACTTATCTGAGCAGCAAATAAATCAGCAGATGGGAACTCTGTAATTGGGCTGAGTGCTGCTTTAAGATTCATACCCTTAAGTACTAACAGCAACTATTAAATTCACATTACTAGGGGGCCCCAGTAAGCTTGTCTGTGTAATTTGACATTACCTGGAGAGGGAAATCGCTGCTGCTGACATCCACAAAAGACTGACAGTAATGAGGGTCCATGTAAATCAAGCTGTCATCTGCAAGGACAAAACAAAAGACAAGTTATTCAAAAACATCCGATTATTACAAAAATGCATTTCCCCCCAATTTCTATGCAGAGCAGCTCAAAGTCACCCGCTTAGCCCACTGTTAGGCTTGTGGTGCGTCAAATATGCCTCCCAGAAGGTTGTTGCTTTTTAATATCCACCCGAGCGGATTAAATTCTACATAATCAGATGCGTTTGTACAAGCCCATTCTTTACATCCACAAAAAGAGGTTGTCATTTAATTTTTGTGTGGAAGAATTACTTTTACAAACACGCAATTATATTCGACCATTTGCATATGATAAATGCTGCGCTGAGGTGCGCCTTGGCAGGGTGAATGTATTGCTTGTCATTTAGACATCATCCACCACTGTACTTCAAATTGGTAAAATGTAAATGCGTAAATATTGACTGCCAAGATGTACAACTGAAGGTTCCTCCTGGCTTCTGAAGGTGATGAAGAGTGGCTCACTTTGGGGCTCAGATGAAATTTAATGCATGCCTCCTATGGAAATCAATTACAGCTCACAACTTGGGAGGTTTACTTGTGATAAATGGGCGAGGCTTTGATGGGTCAGAGAGAATAAAGTAAGCCCTGCTTCACTTGCTTCCTTCTCCACTCCTCTCCGTTTTCCTCACGCAAACAGGAATACATTAACTTACTTTGTCTCTTCACATAAGAAGGGTATATTATGCGAAGTAATTTGCTATTCACACCAACCTCTCTCTGTGTGTCTTCTTTCCCTTTTCCATTACACTAACACTAACCTTGAAATCCAACAAAGTAGCAGGCCTGTTTGGGCTTTCCTCCAATGATGCCTATGCAGTACTCCAGACTCAAAATGCTCTAAATGAACACAGAAGGACAAGACAAAAAGCCATGCAGTACATCAGTCATTTAGTATCATACCTAACATATTACTATGACACACTTGGACTCTCTTTAATCTCTGATCATCTTTGCTCCTAAATATGTGTGTTCTTGTAAAATCCTGTTATCAAAAACTGAACTACTATGACCTAAATGCATCTTTCACCTTTGCAAAGTCAAAATACTCTGGGTTTGTCTTCTCCCCTCCCAACCTCACAGGGATGAGGATGATTACAGCTCGACTGTCTGGCAAGGTGGACGCAGGCGCTGGTTGGTTGTTCTGTGGTAGAGGAGAGGCATCTGGTGTCTCATCAGTGGTCTGCCCTGCTCTCGGTGCCCTGTGGCAATCTATGACATCAGCGCTGTACACTATGAAGGATCAATAACACAAAAGTCAGATGGAGGTCATTCTGTCTGCCCTGTTTCTCGCTAAAATCCAGTTCAAATTTTTGTCAAGCATACATTCAGTAAATTCTGTTTTTTGGAGCATTCCTAACTTTTTTCCCGATTCCTGATTTTTGAAAGAAAAATACATTGTTTTAATCAAAGTTTACTCAAAATTTGAAGTGTTTAGCCTTTATTCCAATATGATTGGAAGTAGCATCTTCATTTTTAATATTAAATTATTAATACCTTTTTCTTTTTTCTTTTATCAAGTCTTTGCCTGTAAAAGATCAGTTTGTTTTTTCCATATATGAATGCAGTCCATGTTACTTCAAAGAATGTTAGATTATATTTTTGTACATTAAACTGTTCTTCTCTTGTTGTGATATCGCCCCGCATCCACAGGGGCTACAGAGGCTTCATTTCCATTTATGCAATAACGTAAAGCAAAAACATTACATGACAGCCATGACATTAATACTGAAATATGTCATCACTGTAGCTAAGCTATTAGCTACCAGCTGATGATATGTTAGGCAAGTTTTGTAGTGAAATACACAGTTTAACTGATCATCCCTTTAACAATTTTTTAATTGAGTATATGTTTTACATGTGCTTCTAAGAACTGAGGAATGTATTTAGTCTGAAGATATTTTTTTATATCTACAAGTGAGAAGTTTTGCAAAATCACATCATTGTGGTTTACTAAACTAAATTCTCATTAACACCTGTGACGATAATGATGACAAAGGATTGATTACCAAAAGGCATCATATCAGATTTTTTTATAATCAGCTTACATCCTGTTCATGAGAGAGGTCACAATATAAGCGAAATGCACTAATTTGTAAACGAACATCTCAGCAGAGGGCAGTAAATCACATTGTGCTGGAGCTTCAATGAATGCATGGCTCAGACTGACCAACTATATAACTGGTCTATGCAAATATATGTAACGCGTAACGCTTGAGAAATATCTTTGGTAAGTGCTAATTGTGTTCATATTGCCTATCCAAGTTAGCATGTGAAGATGTTAGTTAAAGCATGCTAGCCTGGTGTAAGCTGTAATGTTTAAAGACGGTTCAGACAAAGACTGAACTGAAAATCCATCAGAATCATTTTTCAAATAATCTAATCATGATCAGGTGATCATGCCTGTTGTATAAGTTTTATTACCCACTAAATGGTAATTCAAATAATACTAAAACAAACAAAAAGTATGAACAAAAACAACAAAATATGAACAAAAATTAAATGTATCAATCAAACAGTGGATTAGAGGAGATGTTACACTCCTGGAACAAATTGACTGGAATTAAAGGGGGTAAAAATTTAAATTATTATTCATACTATTTTACAAAGCAGGAAATAGCAGATGTTTTCCATTTAAATAACAAATCTCTGTCTCTTTAGGACTTCGATTTCACGATTTGAATGCATCAAGATTGCCACCAACAGCTATGTTATTGAGAAGACAAACATGAATCAACGGTCAAGTTACTGAGGTTAAGAAGAGGTCAGATTGGGAGGTTATAGATTTGGAATGGATGTGTTTGTTGGGAATAGACACAGTGAGACTTCTGTCACTGCCTTAAACAGCTCCAGTCTCACAGCAGCAGAAAGATGGCGGAAAGCAAAAGGTCTGCTTGGGCGCTGTGCCCAGTCTCCTGTTTTATCAACAGCAGGCTCATCTTTCATACCTGTGCAGTCTTGGGAGACATAGGCGGTTATACCCGCCAAGCCAGGGTCCATTGCTTCCTCGACAGCTTTCCTAAGAGAAAGAGAAAGAAAAGGAAGAGAAGAAGCAGAGAGAAAATGAGTGAGAAAGGGAAGTTTATATCTGAAGGTAGTGGTAATTAGACATCAGGGTTTTGTTCATCATGAACTTCTAAAATTAACTAGTGTGAGATCTGTGCATTATCCAAAAGTATCTTTACAACAGAATATCTAAATAAGTTATGGGCTTAAAATATTTGATTGTATTTCCAAATAATTATTCATAACACACGATCACTAACTTGTACACATTATAATTAATTTCCTGACACACTGCTGATACAACTTCAGGGTTCATCATCTACTTTAAACATGGATATAGCAAAACATAAATTAACTCTTCATTATCACAAATTACTTTTGTTCACTATGGAACAGCTCTGCTGAGGCTTTATAATGGGTGCACGAATTTTAATACAGCCACTTTACATATTTACAATTAAAGAAGAACAAATAATAATCTTGCAGTATCTGTTAAGCAGGCCATTATTTATGTTTTTGTTTTTTAGTGTTACAAATGTTTTGTCATAGTCTCTCTCTCTGTGCTGAAATGATTTACTGAACTCAAGAAAACATTTATTTTGTTAATTGTGCATGCGTTATATTATAACAACTAATGAAAACATCAATCAGTAACAAAAAACTGTGCTGTAAACAACACTAAAATTATTCGTGTTTTAACATGATGAAATTTTAAACAATTGTAACAACTGTTAGTTCAGATCAAACTTCTAAACCTACTTGAGGATGTGTGCCACCACAGCTGGACCATACCAGTCCCCAGCCTGTTTTCCCATTGTCAGGCCTAAGCGGACAAGCCTGTGGAGGCCCAGTTGAGATGTGGGATTGTCTCCAAACCAAGACACCAGAGTGCGGTGGTACATCTCCTTTAAATGTGCATCAGCCTCCTCTGCAGAACCAGGGGCAGGGGCTTGAGGCTGTGGTGATGAGCTGAGGGAAGAGGGTCCAGGAGCACCTTGCAGAGAAGCCTCCAGAGAGGCCACCAGACGCTTGGCTGCGGTGGTAGTCCATGTCTCTGTGTCTAAAGGCTGGAGTGTCAGTGCCTTTGACCAAGTCCAGTCTTTGGACAAATATAACATGTATAAAACATAAGCAAAAGCCAAACAAAGTTTTAAATTTGTCTATGGACATCTGTCTATGGATGTTACTCGAGTCTGTGTTCTGACTAGTGTGCGGGCAGGTTTTAACATGACAAATTGACAGGTTTGTTAAAAAAAATCTTGCAACATTTAAATCCTGAAACTTATTTAAAATCAGTTCTGTGGAGAGATACAGCTGAAGTTTTTGGCAAAAAATGCATTTAGCTATATTTGAAAGGCAAAGTAAACCCACACTAACTGTGAAGCATGGTAGAGGGAATGTCATAGTTTGGGGCTTTACTGCTGCCTCAAAGCCTGGTTGCTATGTAGTCACTGAGGGAACAATGAAAGCAAGACTGTATCAAGAATTTTACAGGAGAACATCAGTTTAGCAGCCCACGATGTCAAGTTTAAGAGAAGTTAGGTAATACCACAAGGCAATGACCCAAAGCACACAAATAACTAAACAATAGTTCGATTAAAGAAGTGGAAAATTCATGTTTAGAAATCCAAGAAATATTTATGAAGTGGTCCAAAATTCATTGTCATTGTCAATGTTGTGCAAGTCTCATCAGACGCTTCAAAAGAAGCTCTAAAAATGACCATAGATTGCTTACTTTTTTCCAACCTGTACTGATTTTTTTGTCTCTTTCTCAAAACTCGAGCAAAAACTACAAAATGTTGCTTCTGAGAAATAATGTGGCAAAACCACGACACAGGTGATCTGAACCACTTTTAACAATGAGAATTCCTACATCGTGCAGTATTTGAGGTGCAAGAACAGACTATGTGTTTTCAAAACTTGATATCAAAAATAGAAAATAATAAAAGTGCACCTCTTTGACCAACTCGAGTTGGTCAAAGAGGTGCACTCAAAAAGAGTTGGTCAAAGAACTTGACCAACCTGAACCTGATCATCCAACACTAAACTTCCATTTAAAATATTAAGAACAAAAAGTCATTCAGACCTTGAAATGAAAGGTTTTTGCCCTAAAGAGTGTGAACCATGTGTGCTTCAGTTAAAGAATAGGTGTCATTCTGTTCAATTATAAGTTTGAGTGTCCCAGTATTTCATTTTAACAGTGTCTCAACCTTACAAACAGGGTGGGAGCTGAAGGCGGAGAGAATGGGAGTGGCCCAGGCCATAAAATGGGCCAGAGTGGAGTCTAAGGCATTAACTAAATGACCTTGATTCAAAGTGAATCAAAGTGAAATAGATCAATAAATATCCTGAAGTGGCCATTAGTCACTTTATAGAGAAATATTTCATTAGTGACATATTTTAGATTTGACAGAAGAACAAGTTTTAAATATTGTTTTCTAAATGACTGCTTTAAACTGGCAGTCGTCTCATTATGTGGCCCCATAAAATCTAGGGACATATGAGAAACAATAGAGCTCACAAATAAATGAGGAATTCACTCATTTCAAGGTCTTAGATCAACTGAATTAAACTTTCTGTTTTTATACTAAAGTAACTTTTTTTAATCTGGCCAAAACAAAGAACTTCGACTGACACCACTGTACAAATCAAGCTGAACACTAAACAAACTAGAATATTAATCATGTAGTATCTTATCCAGCTCATGATCCATCACAATTCACAGGTTATTGTAATGTGTGAAGTACAGAAAGAAAGTGATGAGTTTTCTTGTTGTTAGTTAGCTATATATTTAATGAGAATTAAAATCCACTGAGAAGTTAAGGAGGATCACAAACAGTCATATCCAGGACAACGGCCTATTCTTGACTTGCCAAAACCTAACTTACGACATTACTATGCCATAAATAAACCTACTGACATACAGATGACAAAAGGGGCATAAACAAACACTCATTTTATAAATATTATAATCCAGACCAATGCTCTTAGGAGTAGTGATTCCTGTGAAAATGGAAAAAAATGCCCATAAAATCAAAAATGTGACCTTTACCTGGACCCTGAGCACAATTTGGTTGGAGACCCATTCAGTGATCATTGTGTGTAAATTTGATTCAATTCTGACCGAGACAGTAGAAGGACTAGGAATTCTTGTGAATTATGGACAGACAGATGGAGGGATGGATGGCCAGACAATGGGTGCCTTGCCATGGCACGAGCTCATCGGCCCTTCGGCTGGATGAGCTAACAAAAAATTGTCTGGCCGCTCAGTGATCCACGTGGGTTCCTGTTGGCCTGTGTGCTCATTTCACCAAAGGTTTTGCATCTACAGACACAGCTTTGAGGCATTTAAAGCCTCTATTTTCCAGAGATAAAAAAAGTCATGTGCAGACTACTGAGCTCTTCAACTGTCACATTTTTAGATTTGTATGACCCAAACTCCCCTGATTTTTTTCCAACAATGACTCTGTTCTTTGAAAATTATGTTAAATATAGTCGAACTCAAACCTTACATTTAGGTTCTTTTATATTTTAGGTGTTGTTTTTTTATTTTAGCAGTTTACTAAAGCAATTTTCATTTGTATAATAAATGTAGGCTTAGACACTCAGCTTTTCAGTAATCTGAAGAGGGTCACATCCAAATTACAGAAAAAGGCTTCGGAGTCAGAAACACTTTAATATGTAGCCCTTTTTTTCAAAGATATTTGGACGATTGTCTTAAATATTAGAAAGCCCAGAATCCCTTCCCTAAACTCAGACTTATGTATGATTTTTATTTGGTTTATTTGGTTTTATGAATTTTTTGCAAGGGATTTTACTGTAGTTCAGTTTCAGTACCATAATTTTCCTCACCTCTTCCCAAGAAGTGCAACATAAGCCCTTGAGCCAGCATCATCTGTCCGGCCCTCAGCATACAGCCCCAGCCACAGTCGGAGGTCAGGGTGCTGCCTGGCAGAGGAGGGAACTCTTCCCTGTAGGTGAGCCACACACGGGATGCAAAATCCTTCCGGAAAGCATCCACATCCCCCATAGCAAAGTCTTCCTCAGAGGCTTTATAAGAGGCTTCAGTAGGACTCTCATCATCTGCATCAAATAGATGACAAAAAATTTTCAGGGTTTACAGTTACTTTTTCATTTTGTCATTTACAGTGCAATAAGAATTTTAACTTTCTCGTTACTATTTCTATTTTGAATCACGTGTATAAGCTTGTGTCTCATATCAAGTTGCATAAATATACCTTTGGCTTCTTCAGAGGTGTATTTTCCTTTTTTAATTTCTTTAATCCTTGGCTCTACCTCACTCGCTTCCTCTTCATGCTTTCCAAAGTCATCCTACAGACCACAATCCGATACTGTCTAGCTACATTCTCCCCTGACACCAGCTTGTAGTCTCCTACCTCTTTCATGTTGTATCTTCTGTATAAGATATAGTCCACCTGTGTGCACCTTCTCCCACTCTTACAGGTCATCCTATGTCCCTCCTGCTGGGTTGAAACTAAGTCCCTCTTCGCCACACTACAGGGACACTGTATCAGGTTGTACAAATGCTTGGTGGAATTTCACTGCAAACCAAATGACTACAGTAAGGACATTTTCCTGCTGCTTTCCTGACCGCTGAGACTAATACACATTATGCAAGGTGGCTGTCTGAACAATAACTACTAAGACGATGACTGATAGACTGATACAAGCTAATCCTGGTGCTAAAATAGCTGATTATTCTTTATTGCATTTACTGCCAGCGACAGATTTTTAACAAAAGTTCATCCAGTAACATATCTACCCCTGCACTACACCACTACTTCTTTTACCAACACTGTAAGTGTCTGGGAACTGAGGAGACCAAATGCTTTAGTTGCCATTCTTGCTTGAAATGCAATTTCAGGAGCTCAACGGTTTGGAGCAGGACCCATTTTGAAGTTTGTTTTTTTCCATAATATGGCAAATGTTTTCAGTGGGTGACCGGTCTGGACTACAGGTAGGTTCATTTAGCATTTGAACTCTTTGATGATGGTGCTATGCTGTTGAAATATACATCGAATGGTGATTGGCATTGTCTTGCAGAAATAAGCAAGGCCACTACAGAGTCAAATTTGTTTTTATTGCACTGGACCTGAAGATCACAGCCATTTGCCACTGGTTTTCATCATTGATCCTTGCAGTTTTTCAGGATTTTCTCAATCTTGTTAGGTACTGTACCACAGTCCTAACTAACTAAAGTCATATATTTAGGTCACATTATCAGAAATGAGCTCTGTGATGATGGTAATAATGATGATGATAATGTGTAGCACCAGTGTAGTAGTGGCATAAGTGGCATATAATAATACATTCAGGATTTTTATTAACCAAGATAGATAAGTCAAAGCAAGTCAAATGTTTGTAACTAGTAAAATTTCTACATTTCACACTGTGCTGAGATTTTATGTACAAATTTATGTGTTGATTAACTGATTCTGAAAATGTGGTCGTAAGGACCTTAACTGATCCTGCTCTAAGTGACACAAGATATTCCTCCGGTTTCTGGATTAAAACTGGATCTGATTAAAACTATTGCTTATTTGCATTTTAATCGCTGATGCTTATATTTTTATCTTATCTTGTGCTTATGCTGTTGTTGGTTTCTTTTGCTATTTTATTACTAGGATTCTTCTTTTCCTTCCTTTCTTTTTATTGAGATGGACTATAGTATTTGTAATAAAATTTTTATTGATTGAGTACATGGTGAAACCCTCAAATTTATCGGAATTTTTTTTTTTAGTTATTGTGAGGTTGTCATCCTTAATTCATACAGACTGACCCTTAGGGCTTGTTCTTCATGTACCTAATTATATGACTGACCTGTTGCTAATTAATATAAATAGTCACAAGAGGTTCCAAGAGTTTTTTTTTTTAACACCTTTTTTTTTTGCCTTTTTGAAACATGTTTCTGGTATCAAATCTAAAAATAAATATATATCTGTATGGAGTTTTATGATCTGTGAATCATTGAATTCTGTTTTTATTTACATTTTACACAATCTTCCATCTTTTAGGGAAATGAGATTGTGTGTGGAAGCATGAAAGTGTGTAATTTTTTAATGTAACCACATGTGTTTATGTGTATGTGTCCACAGCATACCTTCAGCTTTAAAATGGTAACATTTTCCCAGAAGCAGCACTGGAGAGTTTCTACTGAATGAGGTCTTTGGTTTGAGAGCCCAACCTAAGACACACAACAAACAGACAATATGTCATAACTTGGTCAATGGTTTCAAAAAGGCACTAAAATCTCTTATTTATACAGTTGACTGGCACACCTATCATACAACAGCCATCATTCAATGTTCTGGCTCAGTTCCAAGACTTCCTGCCTACTAGGTTACTGTTTTTCTCCTCCTCTTGTAAACAACAGACAGAAGGAGTAACCATTAGACAAAAACAGGGCAGAAGGGAAAAAAAACAGACAATACAGTGTGGAAGGTATGATGAAGGACTATTTTAAGAACTGACTCAACAGCAGAAGACTGTTGTCTCACTGAATTATGGTGCTGAGTGTGTGTGTGTATTGTTGAGGGCAATATGGCCAAGTCAAAATAAGACAACAATGACACGTAAAAGCATTAAAAAGTAGAAACACACAGGGCTAAGCATGGATAACAGGGCGGTGTACATGTGTATTTGTGTGTTGGCTTCCAGCAAATTACTTACTGTACTTCACATTGTGCCACACTGACAAGAACTTTGTCTTCAATTTTTCCACCTCGTCGCTCCCTTTATTCTCCATTTGGACCAGTGAGGGGGGAAACCCATTCCCACACAGCCTACAAAGCTTATAAGCGGTGTACACGCAGTGTTAACTATACAGGATTACCCAATTTAAAAAAAAAAATTATATGAAATTACAGCTTGCATGAATCTACCTTTAAAGGGTCTTCGATTCAGTTGTTTTTCACTCGTTGTAGCTCAGTGTTGAAGCTGAAAAAACCCACACTGTGCAACAGAGATAATTTACGCCATGGTGTATCGTTTAGTACTTGCTTTCTAAGGGAATTCACCCTCCAAGCCATCGCCAATGTTTACATTTTGAGGAAGTAAAACAGCCAGTCAGGTGATCTCGCGGTGTTTCCGCTGGGAAGAAGACGTAAGACAGACGAGAGTAAGCTCGAATCATAAATAAAGCCAGCCCGAGAGGGCGGTGTTTAGTGCGTTTTCCTACTTTTAACTGTGTCATTAACGACACTCCGCTCTGTTTGGGTAGTTGCTTCGACAACAACAAGCGCTCCGTGTTAGCTTAACAAATAAGGCGTGGAATTTTGAGCGCTCTTTAGATAGCGTAATTTCACCACTGTATCGCTATTATAACTTTGAAAGGCTGATTCTGCTCGTCTTATTCATTTATTTATTACAGACGGTAATAAATATATACAACAGAGGCTTTGCCTACTAGATAGATAGATAGATAGATAGATAGATAGATAGATAGATAGATAGATAGATAGATAGATAGATAGATAGAATAAAATAATAGTAATTTAAAAATTCAGCAGAAAAATCTAAAAAAAATACAGCAGATAATCTTGAAACAGCACAAAATATAAAAATACAAAAGATAATCTAAAAAACAGCAAAAAATTTTAAAAAATACAGCAGATAATATTTAAAACAGCATAAAATATAAACATATAATGGATAATAAAAAAACAGCAAAAATATTTTTAAAATACAGCAAAAATAATCTAAAAACAGTAGAAAATCTAAAAAAACATACAGCAGACAATCTAAAAAACAACACAATATGTAACAATTCAGAAAATAATCTAAAAAAAACCCAGAAGAAAATACAACAATAGAGAAAAATTATAGCAGATAATCTAAAAAATACAACAAAAAATCTAAAGAAAATAAAGCAGATAATCTAAAAAATGCAGCATATAAATCTAAATGTAAATTGTTCAGCATATTAATTTGGATATTTGCTTTTGCGCTTCATGCTCTTTATTATTTACCATTAAGCCTTTTAGCAATTGCCTTTAGTAATTTACCTCCGGGGATTAATAAAGTATTCTGATTGATTGATTGATTGATTGCGTAATTGTTTTTTAATGTTAAAAGATGGTCTGTCTATCTATGTGTGTGGGTGTGCGTGTGTATGTGTGTGTGTGTGTGTGTATGTATGTTGGTCAAACTGACAGTGTGTGTGTTTTGACTGCAGTGTATGCCACAGTTCTTAAACAGAAGGCTGCATTTAAAGGTTTAAAGGAAACCAGCTTAAAACAAATAAAACTATTACTGAAATCTAAATGATTGGCTTTTAAATTTGACCTGATATTACTCACTTGCTTCTAAAATATAATATATAATAATATCTATCTATCTATCTATCTATCTATATATATATATATATATATAAAATTGATTAAATCCTATGCAAATTTGTCTAATCCATTTTCATGATTTCAGCTTCTTAAAGTTGAGGTTTTGCTATTTTTTTATTGTATGGATGCACCTTTGGCTGCTCCCTTGTATTCTCCCCAAGAGGTCGCCACAGAGGATTAATCCGCATTGGTATTTTGGCAGAGGATTTACGCCGGATGCCCTTCGTGACGCTACCCTCCATGGTGAGAGGGGCTTGTGTCCCCACCCGGAATCGAACCAGGGACCACTAGAATTAGAAAGAAATTCAGCGGTGGATTCACAAATCTACACCTATCCTTTTAATATCTTTTTCTGATTTTTTCCTAATAAGAGCAGTTATACTTCATTAAAGCGTCACTAAAGCTTTAATTTGGAAGTGTTATTACATGGCAATGCGCAATGCCTTTTCATTGGGTGTGTTCTGTTGCACAGCATTGTGGTCATTACGGTAAATGATCCATTCTCCAGTTTTCCCGTTTTTCCCTGTGGCCGTATTGGGTGAGTGGAAAGCGGAGTCTGCCTGCCTGCCTGCCTGCCTGGGAATACTCTCAAGCACATCAGCGGCCACTGCCATGGCTGAACGCCGCGCCTTCGCCCAAAAAATTAGCAGGTAAAAACTGAACACACCAAAGGGCGCTCGCATAATGCACAGCGAAGACCTCGCGGCTCCCATGTAGGTCGCTCTCAGACCCCCGCCGAGGGAACCCTCTGAAGGAGGCCCAGCCGCCAGCGCAGCCTTGCTGCTCCAAGCTAGCCGCTTGTTAGCTGTAACGGCAAAGATGCTCAGACCCACCCAGACAGACAGACAGCGACACTGCTAGCTCCTACTCTCCTTTACCCCTGAACACTAACAAAGGGGCGATATCGTATTAATGAACGTGTCTTGGGTGGAGAGGAGTTAAGGCTTTCAGTAATTATACATACCGAAATGAGCGCGGCTACTGTAAACTGTAAACCGTTAATTTTGGACAAGTAGCTGTCTCGCTTACAGTAGCTAACGATGGGCAGCTAAGTAGTACTGACACTGGTAGAGATGTGGCTGAACTTTGTTGGGCTATGTTTCAAGCTCGGCATTACTGAAAGGGCACAGCAGATTTCTTACTTGGAACAAAAGCCTCTCTGCACTGATATCAGATACCAATATTATAATCTCTTCCCCGCCCCTCAGACAGATCAAAGTAATCTCTTTAACAAAGGGCTTTGTGCAAGCTGTCAAATGCCATCATCCCAGTCAGTGTTCAGCTAGATAGATGGATGGTAGCGATCAGCATAGACATGCTTAATCACTGCTGTTACTGATCAGTTAATGCTCAGACGGTCGAGGCTTATAACGAATTGTTGAGCAAGTATGTGCCTGCATGCCTGCTGGTTCACTTATTCTCTGTGTGGACATCACTGCTAGATGAAATAAGAATTTACATCCCTCAGGAGAGCTTCCTATCATTCTCTGCAGTGAAGAGAAAGCTGATTATATAAGGCCATGGACACGTTCCTCAGTGTTTTCTGTTTTAAAAATTAAGTTGAAGCAAGTGTGTTCTGCATGCAGAGGTTGTTTATATCAGGACTGAAAGAGTATGAATCCAACTCTCAGTAATCAAATTCACTACTAATTAATGAAATTTTACTTCCCTGTATGCAGACTGGGCATGTCAAGTTATTCAGACAGGATGATTCATGCCTTATTAGATGGCCTGCAGATTACCATAAACAGTAATATTTCACTGTTTGCAATTAAGTGACATATATTAAGACAACTAGGTCCTCAAACTGTCTTGTGATAAGGAAACAGATTTCTGCCTCACTTTAAGAATTTGTTTATACTTTTCAGTTGCTTCCAGTTTATATTTTCTTCCTAGGAAGAGGAGCTGTTGTTAGCAGCCACAAAGCCTTTTTGCTTAATCGAGTTATTCCTCTGTGCAGTGACCAGTGCTAAGTAAAGGTCTGGTAAGAGGCATCGGGGAGGACTGTGGAATGTGTTTTTCAGTTCAGCCTTCTCCTTTTCTCCAGCACTGCAGAGGCCACCAGGTCTCTACCACAGAACATTATCTTATTCATCTTAAGCTGGAAGGTTAGATAATAGTTTTTATTTTGCCTTCCTGCTTCAGAAAAGGTGAATGTGACATCTTATTTGCAGCCTTGTCTAGAGATTATGCATCTCCCGTTTGCATACTGTATTTATGATGGAAAGGGGATAAACTTAGCACCATAGCAACTTTGGAAAATCAGACTCGGTTGTTACTTTTGTGATGACCTCGCTGACTGACTCACAACCAATCCTTGCTCTGTATTACTGTAATTATGAACAAAGAGGCTAAAATCACATTCAAACTAGTTATTGTTATACTACTTTAAGATTGGATAGAAACAGAAACATGAGTTTGTTGATTATAAGGAAAGGTATATAAAAATACATCATAACAATGGATATTCGTGGACTCTGTGTTAGCAGTTTTGTGTGTGTTTCCTTTTCCCTGTCTTTAATTTCAAAAATATCTGAGTGGTTTTGGTGGTTGCTGTGATTTAAAGGACCTTCAAATGTGCGCGACTACAGCAGCAGTTGAACACCAAGAGCTTTGTGCTGACCACTGGGGTCCTGGGATTTTTTATTTGTTTTTCTCCTCTGTGTCTGGATGTAATATATAACGCTGTCTGAGCTGACACAGTGAAGCTATGAGCAGAGACAGAAAGAGAGCGAGCCCTCAAAAGACACAAACTATAATCCTCTGTGTTTGTTAACCTTATCTTTAAATATTCCAGTGGGCTGGATTAAGTGTTGTTTTAGACAGTTAAGTGGAAATTGGCCCTGAGTATGCATGAGTATGTTTTTTAATCTTTGAATCTATTTTAGTTGAAAAGCAGTTATTTTTACTTTTAATCAGAATCACAATGACTCACATATTATTCACAATACAAAATAATGCATTTCTTGTGCTCTCCAGGAATTTCTGAATTTCCAGGAATTTCTGAATAGGGAGGTAAATATTAAAGATATTATAATTAAACAATTTAAAAAATCACTCATTAGTTTTTATTTCAGTCCTTCATGTCACTGGAGAAAGATACATATTTGATATTATAATTTATCTTGTGTTACATATTTGATATAGTGGTACTGGAGGCAGAACAAATCACAGCAATGTTTGTTTTATACATATAATCTCACCATATATATATATACATATATACATATGAAATGGCATATATGAAATGGCTTATGAGATGGGGAAAAAACACATTTTATTTCAAAGTTATCAAATAACATATAAGAGAATTATGTGGTACAACCTTTTCATAGCTCTTTATTTAACTTGGGCCACATCACACTTTTTAATGTAAAACACTAACTATACCACAGACAGTACAATATCATTTAGTGTTGGATTCAGTACAGTCAGACCTCTCCAGTGTTTCTCAGACAATCCCAGCAAAAAAACAACAAATGTCGTATTTTATATTTACACTTAATGTTTTTCTGTGTTTGTAGTGCTTTATGTCCTTATTGTATCAAAATATTCACATAATATTTTTTCCAGACCTGTAGAAAAGCCTACTGTCACACACAGTTTTGCCTGTGCTATGAAATTACATGAGTTCAAGTGTAGCACCTCCCATTCAGCTTGACATTATTTTGCACGTTTTCAATTTGTGGGTTGTTTCATAGTGGTTACAATTGAAACAGTTTTGTAGTAAAATGCTTATATACAAGCATCAATTTTTTTTATGTAGGAGAACTTTGGGAATTTGGAAAACATTGTAGTGCTTTTTTAGCGCTCTAGTCTGTGTGTCTTAGGTTGTTCTTTTGATTCTTGCACAGGCATATTTCCATCACTGGTCATATTTTAAAGCTGAAAAAATCCCGAGCTGGATTTGAAACTTTGACACAAGCTAAGGTAACTTTATTCAGCCAATTTGGGGGTATGTGTTCTTTTTTTGACTGCACAGATCTTGGGACCTGTCATATATGATTGTCTAACAAACTGATCATGAAGTAATTTAGGTTAGCTGTATAGGGTGAATTGCATCCTTGTGGGAGAAAGACTGGGACAGTGTTGCATTATGATTCTAACTACTAATAAACCTGCCATGTGTACATAGCGAGTAACTAGAGAGTTTTTAAATCAACTGTATATATTCCTGTCCTCTCTACCTAATTATCCTATCTTTGCAGGACTGTGGCGGCAGAGGTAAGGAAGCAGATAGCTGGCCAGTATGGGGGCTCCCCACAGCTCTTCAAAAACCTCAACGTCGGAACCACAACAAGCAATACAGTGAGTTGCCTAAACAACCACTGATCACTCATTGTGTTTACATGTAAATAGTTTACAGTTGGCGTTCTCCAGTCAGTTGACTTCATAAACATCATTTAAGTGAGATATCTGTTTTCTGTAATTATGGTGAGGGATGTTTTCTGCTGGGTTTTTGGGAATGTGTAAGACTGTACAGCTTTCTAGCAAAGTGCCATGAGGGTTAAACATTGATTGCCCTGTTCACCACATCCAGCCTTTTTACACAGGCTGTTTTAAGACACTATTATTATTATGCGTCTGTGTTCTGTGTCATTGTTTTTCTGCCTTATAGCTGGCAGCAAATGGTTAGGACCTAATCAAGGATTGTAAAAAGGAGGAGTGGGCATGACGGGACACAATGCTATCAGGGATGTGTAAACGGTCATGCCTCTGACTCCACAAACAGTTTATGCGATATAAAATCATGCACTGTGGGTAGCATTATGCTGCCTTTGTTTGGTTCAGCATCCCTCTGTAAAAGTGGCTTATGTTTGTTAAAGGAATAATACCAGTTGACCCTGAGCACTCATGAGCCCAAGCACCAACAAATGCTCGCCTTTTCCCTCCTTAATTACGCTACAGTTGGTCTTTAATTAAACAGTGAAAAATTCCTCAGGAGGGAGAAGAACAAACACACACACACACACACGAACACTTAAAATGAGGCTGCTGAAACAGATTCCTCCTGGATTCCTAACTAACAAACTAAGGCTACGTCCACACTAACACATTTACATTATAGAACACAATCGTAAAGGTTTTAGCACTGTTTCAGAAATAATCTACATTAAGATGCCTGAAAATGCAAATGACATGACTGTTCACAGAAACTAGACATGGATGTGCTGGTGTATAAAAGAAAATAGTTCTATTCTTGGGCCAGTGGTAAAGTAGAAATGCAGAATTAATATGCATAGCAGTTGTGAGCTTAAACAACAAGGTTAACAAAACCTGTAATTCATTTTAATTTATTAATATTAGTCAAGACAGGAGTGTGACAAGTCAGAGAAGTACACAGTGACTTATAAGCCTCAATCAAAATGCAATGTCATTTCCAGTAAATCTCTGCTTCTGCCCATCCTGACTGAAATACAGTCCCAGATATTTCAAATTAAAAAGGTGTTAGCAGAGTTTCCAAAATAAATGTATAAATAAAAATAATCTCTGTTTAAGGGGCCCTAAAGGGCTTTAGAAGTGTGGATGCTTGGCAGAAACCAGCACAGGTCAAGTATTTTAGAGAGAAAACGTATACGTGTGGATGCAGCTTTAAATCCCATCCGTGTATAAAGTGATTGGCTTGTTGTGCATTGCTTTGCAACTAACAGCTGCTCAGTGTATTGGAGATTCCAGGCTTCAGTTGCATAAGTAAGCCTCTTGTATATTTTTATCACTCCGTCATATGTCCGTCAATAGTTTTCTTTGTTTCTATAGGTTGTTGCATAGCTCTGTACTCACCCACTTTTTGCTGCTACAAGTTGCTGGATTTCATTCACATACATGATCTCTGGTTGCCACACTACTGCTAGTCTCTTTTTCTGTGATACCCCCATAAGACACATGAAAAAATTAGCTTATGATAACCTGGCTGCTTGTAAATTTTCTTTGGACTGATTTTTCATATATGAAATTAAAGATAATCTGAAATGTTTCTAATGGAAATGGTGCAGATAGCCTCATATTTTAGATCTTTTACTACAGTGCATGGTGCACTAAAATACAATGACAAATAACCCCAGCTCTCCTACTTTCCTCAGCTGTGGTATGGGGAATCAGTACCTTAAATCATTTACTAAAAAGTAGTGATTTTAATACTTTATCAAGACATTTATAGACAATAAAAATAAGTAACAGTACAAGCAGCAGAACTGCACTGCTGAGTATGCCCTTACAGCTAATTAACGTCTCCGATCCCTCTGATCTCTCCTTGTCACACTTTTTCATCGCCCACCAGGTTCCCCTCACAGAGGCAGTGGAGCCGGTGGATTTTGAGGAGTACCTCATCACTCACCCTCCCATTGTTGAGTCCGGTCCCCTGAGAGATCTGATTGAGTTTCCCCCGGATGACATTGAGGTCATCTACACACCCAGGGAGTGTCGCACAGTGGTACAAGCTGTCCCCGAAGAAGGGTAAGTCTACTGCATTGCTGAAAGAAGTTCAACAGTAACAACAACACAGAGCAACAGTAGTAGTTCTCATTTAATATCAGTTTGGTTTAATTTTTTGATCTAGAGAGACTCTTTATTGTTTGTAATGCAAATTATTCATATTGAATGTACAAACAGATGAGTTATATAACATTATATATAGTGAAAATTGAATAATTAGTGAAATGTATAAATAAAGTTCACAGTAAATTGTCACATTTTCAAATTGAGAGCACAGGTTTTAATGAGGAAGAAGGTGATCATTTTCCTGTTTCCTGCTGTTTTATTTACAACTTGGTTCCATGTTTAATTTTCAAAAAAAACAATGATCATTTACTTGATGGCAATACATTCACATGTTATGTCATCCTCTTTAAATTGTGTGTTTGTATGAGACTGATTTAAGTCCATCTTTTCAGCTTTCCTTCCTGCCTTGTGTTGGATTCTGTGCGCAAGAATTTTCATATGTAAATAGTAAAATATAACTTACCTACAGTTTGACACCTCCATATTAGATATTGGGGTACACTGTTTGGGTAGAAGTTAATGAATGCGGTGGATCTTGGTATTTTAGAAGAGATGGCACAAATACTACAAGTGTGCTTCAGTGTGTGATGTGCCTGAAAAATGTAATTATATCAACACATCTAGTGGCCTGCCATCTATGTTGCTTTGACTAATGCATTAAGAAGCTGCTATTTTCTGCTTTTAAAATAAAGCTTTTTGATTGATTAAGTCTGTCTGGCTTCAGGGACACTGATCCTCATGTCAGAGACTGCGTCAGATCCTACACAGAAGACTGGGCCATTGTCAATAGAAAGTAAGGCTTTACCTTATGAAAATCTTATAAAGCTTGTTTACTCGTGAATCTAGGTTATATATGAGAAATATGTCTATGGTATAATGGGCATTGATATTGTTAAGTTGATAAAAGCGTTTTAAGCGATTGCTTGTTCCTTCAGATATCATAAGCTTGGGACTGGCTTTAATCCCAATACTCTGGACAAGCAGAAGGAACGTCAGAAAGGCCTCCCCAAACAGGTGTTTGAAGCTGATGAGATGCCAGACAGCAGCAGTTACCAGGATGACCAGGTATCAAATTGTTCATTAGGAAAATATTTAATCTAAATCCTTCTGTCTTGTCTGAAATTTACTTGTCATCCCTATTGGAATATCTCTTAACTGCAGGTTGATATTATATATAAAGACATGGGTTTAAATGACCTTCAGAATTTTTCTTTTAAGAAATTTGCAAATGTCTTTGTGTTTGTCTGCCCGTGACAGATTTTTTGTGTGCTGGTTCTATTATAGGATGACCTGAAGCGACGGTCAATGTCTATAGATGATACCCCACGGGGCAGCTGGGCCTGTAGCATTTTTGACTTAAAGAATTCCCTCCCTGATGCCCTCCTCCCTCATCTCCTTGACCGTGCCCCCAATGAGGAGATTGACCGGCACAATGAAGAGCAGCGCAAGTCCAACCGCCACCGTGAACTCTTTGCTCTTCACCCTGCCCTCGATGAGGTACAGTCAAAACCTTTTCTTATCCTGAAAACTTTTTCTGCTAGTCACCATTAACATTACAGTTTAAATTTTGTCATGTCTGGTAAACTTTTTTGTTGACGAATCAGTCCATGTAAGCTAACAAATTCAATCTTTTCATCTAAATATGGCCTCAGTTTATCAATTGTCATATTTTTATATGCCGCACTTTGTGCGAATGTGTAGGAGGAGCCCATTGAGCGCCATTGTGTGCCTGAAGTACCTAAAGAACACTTTGGCCAGAGGCTACTCGTCAAGTGCTTGTCCTTGAAGTAAGTGGTAGACAGCCTTTTTCAGAAAAAAGGCTATGTAGCTCTTTTATTTAACTGCTGCTTTCTGCTGATCCACTCCTTTTTCTCTCCACCTTGAAGGTTCGAGATCGAAATTGAACCCATATTTGCTAGTTTGGCCTTATATGATGTCAAGGAAAAGAAAAAGGTAAGCTGTTATGCTTTCCTCAGAGCCTCCTCAGCCCTGAGTTGTTGGGTCACTTCTGTAAACCACTAAAATCATTGGGAGGTCAAATGAATTTGATAAGTGGGCTACAAAATTTTATGTTGTGGGCCTGTTACACTTTTGGGGATGCAGTTAAATCATACTCTGGAACTATGTATTTATCTGAACAAGCCCATCTAGTGCTGCTTCTTTCTGCTCTCATTTATCTAGCAAACACTAGAGGGTAGCAGTTGCCTTGATAGGTAGATGTCCAATATATATTGCCCTGTGCATCCGCTCCATTATTTCACTGGTGGCTCATTCGTCACTGAAAAGTTAACATGTTTGTCAGCCCCCTTAAGCAAGAAGCCAGGCTGTGGAACCACATCCATTCACTCAAAAATTATGTTTAAATAGTAATAGTTGGGATGGTGTCATTTCGCATTTGTTTTGATCAAATTGGAATTACATGTTTGTCTGTTTGCATGTGTACCACAGATATCAGAAAACTTTTTCTTCGACCTAAATTCTGAGCAGACAAAGGCAATGCTGCGTCCTCACATTCAGACAGCAGCCATCTCCACATTGGCTCGCTCCGCCATATTCTCCATCACCTACCCTTCCCAGGATGTCTTCCTAGTCATCAAGGTAAAACAGTTCTGCTATAATTTTGTCTTTCTTACAGAAAGTACTTGGGAGAAGCCACAACCTAATGTAACAGAACATTTGGTTTCCAACCTCTGTCTGTAGTTAAAAATATGACGTTTTCAACTCATTGAATTTCCTCTGTAGCACTTGAAAACATTACACAAACCAAAACAAACTCCTGTCAAATTTGCGTTTGCAATCTTGATTTTCTATGAAAAAGGCATCTTGACAGGAAGAAATCCATTACCCTTTAACAATTTGACATCCAACCTTTGACCTATTTGACTGCACGTGAGTTTAGTTACTGAAAACTATATGTGCTTTGTCAACAGCTGGAAAAGGTACTGCAGCAAGGTGATATTGGAGAATGTGCAGAGCCCTATATGGTCTTCAAAGAGTCAGATGCTGCCAAGGTATATTGAGTGTGAAATAGATGATGAATGTCATAAAAACTTAATTTCAGATGGTTTATAGATGTTTCAGATGTTATGTATGTACTCATTTCTATTTGTATGCGTATTCATTCAGTTTTGAAAGTGCATCCTTTTTCCTGGCAGTCTATCAATTTTAGCACCAATATTTTGCATAAAGAACAGTTTTTTTAAATTAATAAATTATAATACTTTACTGATAAATCATGTAACTAACTTAACATGTCTATTTTTATAGAACAAGGAGAAGCTCGAGAAGCTTCGCAGCCAGTCAGAGCAGTTCTGTCAGCGCCTGGGCCGCTATCGTATGCCCTTTGCTTGGACTGCCATCCATCTAATGAACATTGTCAACAGTGCTGGCAGCCTTGAGAGAGATACAGAGCTGGAAATGAGTCTTTCAGGTCCAGCAACTTTTTTATTACAAGCTTTTGAAATATAAATGTAAATGTAGACCATGTAATTCGTCTTGTAAAATCCCAGTCAGTAGAAAAAGACATTGTCATAGATTTTATGCACACTTTCAGTGTCACATGTAGTTATCTAGTCATAGAGACTGTTACAGACATGGTCATCACGCATAACACTCATGGACATGTCAATAATTTACCATGCTCTTGAATCTTTATTTAAGAAACTTTCCAACAACAAAGAGCAAGAAAGACTAACTCAAAGTAAACATTCATATTGATCCTTGGTATGTTATTTTTAGTTTGACCCTTGGTATTTACCTAGTCTTTGACCTTAGAAGTTATCTTTGATGCTGACTGTGGTGGTAGCCTTCTGTTGCTATGGTAGATTAGAAAAAAACAGAATGAAAAAGAAATCTGGGTTTAAAAATGTTGAATTTGTTTCTGTTGTCTGTGCGCAGAGAGAAAAGGCTCATGGTCAGAGCGGAGGAACTCAAGCATCATGGGAAGGCGTTCTCTGGAAAGGACCACAAGTGGAGATGAATCATGTAGCTTGACAGGTTTCAGACCTGCAACACTGACTATCACCAACTTCTTTAAACAGGTCCATTTGAATCCACCTGGACATATAGCATGTGATATTAATGAAATGCATGTATTTTAAGCACTTTCTGCAAAGCACACAGGCAGCGATATATATGTATCAGTAAATCTATCAGCCTGTATTAGAGTGGTAGTCCTCCTTTTTCTAATTTTCTCTGTTTTTTTATGCTGCACTTTTTTTAGGAGGGAGACAGACTTAGTGACGAGGATTTGTATAAATTCTTAGCTGATATGAGAAGACCTTCTTCAGTGCTGAGGAGACTCAGACCTATCACAGGTATTTATAACGCTGGAATGAATATCCTTTCATCATTTCTTTGATTGTCATGATTTGAAATTTGAAAAAGTCCTTTTTGGCTTTATTAACACTTTCTTCCCCTTCTTTTCTATGTGATTGTCCACCACAGCCCAGTTGAAGTTGGACATTTCTCCAGCTCCAGAGAACCCCCACTACTGCTTAACCCCTGACCTCCTACAGGTTAAACCTTACCCTGACAGCAGAGTACGTCCCACCAGGGAGATCCTTGAGTTTCCTGCCAGAGACGTCTATGTGCCAAACACCACATACAGGTATAGAAAAACCATTTGCAGTGTGGATCAATAACTTCTATCTTCTATCCTTCTGCCAAGGTGGGACCTGAGGCAGTATGTGATCATTGCCATTTTTCTTTTTGTCTGTTTGCCAGCAAGATTACACAGAAAATACGAAGCTCAGTTTCTTGTGCCATTGCTAAAGGATGAACACATTAGAGTTTAGAGTGGATGTGAATCACTTCCTTTCAAATATCTTTAAAGGGCATTGTTATTAACCTTGGTGCATTTAAAATTACCTTTCAGTAGCTTGCAAGATTACAGTGTGTTTTATACCTTTGATGCAGAGCTGTTTGATTTTGTGGTTGCTATATAATAACAATAATATACTAATGTGCTCATTATGTGTCGTGCCAAGATCCTAAACCAGGGGAGTTGGTAATGTTTGGCACTGGAAAGGGATGCTGGTTTTAAGGGATGCTGACAAAACAGGTCTTGAAGCAGGAGCATTTGTGCGAAAGGTAGCATTTGTTAACAAAATCTTGAAACAAAAGAAAACCCCTTGGGACTTCAGTATAAAAAGGAAAACAAAAATAGAATTGAACAAAACAGAACCTCACAACAAAATGCCATCTCCCCCCTCTACTAGTCAATCCATCTACTTATAGCTTTCCATCCTTACCTGCATGTACAATACCACTTAACCAGGAGAAGAAGGGGCTATCAGAATGAAACAAATCAAAATATCCATAAACCTAAGACTAATAACGTTCCCGTTTGCAAACCTCACATATGAGTACCTATAATATACATATGTAGATATATACACTCTACAGCCATACATTTCAAGAATGTCGAATAATTAATGAAACTCACTCTCACTACTTCCCCTACTACTTCTATAGCCCAACTACTCCCTGCCTTAGACCTAATCATCCATACATGCTTCCACTAATCACCAAGAACACAGGTGGCCCACAGCAGCTAAAAAAATCAATAATCAAAACATTACACTCAGTCTGCTCAGTTTACAAAATATACAAACTCATTTAATGGTTTAGTTGAACAGAACAAACTGATAATGCTTGGGAGCTGGGTATAGTGAAAAGGAGGAAAGGAGTGGACCCTTTCACATTATGTTTAAGTGGAAATGTTCATCCTTGGCTGATCTTCCTAGTAAAGGAAGACTTGAATCCAAAACCCCTTTAAAAACTCATAATGTAAGCCCAGATTTTGTACAGTGATGAACTTCTTTTTTTGGTTTATTAATGTTCACTAATGTCTGCCAGTGTATGCAGGTCATGTCTGCCAGTACACTGCATACTGGCAAACATGACCTATGTACTTGCGGCATATTTTCCACCTAACTACAGCTATTTTTGTCAAGGCCACTTGGAGAGATGAGAGAGCCTCACCAATTATGTATTTTTGAGGCCAGTGAAGATACGTATTTTTAGGAATTACAAATATTGTAGCGTTAATTTGAAAAGAGAAAATTATAGGTTTATTGTATTTTAACTTGTCAGCAATGAATTTCACAAAGTAGTTAGCAATTAAATTTCTTCTTTTGGCTGCTTCCGTTATTGGTCGTTATCTGCCTCCATCTCATCCTATCCCTTGTATCCTCTGTCACGCCAACCATGTTCATGTCCTCCTTCACTACATCCATGAATGCTCTCTGTGATCTTCCTCTTCTCCTTCTGCTTGGTAGCTCTATCTTCTATTTTGTTACCAGTCATAGTCCCTACATTTAAAGTCCCTACTCTAACCTTCATACTCTGACCTTTCCTTCGCTGTCTGCCTCCTAACATGCCGTCCCCTCTTCCTCTTCCTTTGTCTTAAGTGAACAGTACCATAGTTTCCACCGGCACCCTGTCGGGTAATGGCACCGGAGGTGGTTGTTTTTAACCCGTACTTGTTTTTGGACCCCTGTTGCTGGGTTAGCAATTAAATATTTACTGTAAATATTGCTTAATTTATCGTACCTCACCTCAGCTGGGATGTAACTGTACTACACGTGCTAGTAGACAGTACTAAGAGTGTTTGTGTTACTCTGCTAGACAAACTTGTGATGACACAATATGATGCTATCCCACCCATGTTTTTCTGTGTTTTGTTCTATCAAACTAAATATATCTGCTTAAACATTTTATCTGAGTTTTATGTCTGTTCATATTGGACAACATGTACCAATATAGTTTTGATAGACCAATATTAAGTGATTATATCTCTGATTGATATTACCAGACATAGGTCCTAACAAGGCCTCACTACCACACGCTTTGTCTGCACACCTAATTGACCCATGACCGACCTCAAGCAAAATTGAGTAAAATGGATTTGTTTTTGTTCATAATGATTTTCTGAAATCATTGCCTGTCTTTTTACACCAAGCGGTTTTTATCATCTTTCTGACTGTGAATACTGTTATTACCTCATGTAATAACAAAGGTTATGTCAACTGCCTTTCTTCATTTTTGTGTCAAACCTTAATTTCCTCTAAAATTTTATTTGGTTCAAGACAAAGTTGTAAAAAAAAAAGTTACACCAGGTAGGTACAGGTAGATTTATTTTGTCTTCATAAATATGATTTGTTAGCGCACAAAACTACTTCTTGCAGTGATGTGTTAGTATGTCGCACATTTACAGTACACTGGGTTATGCTGTAATAATGAACAAAAGTCAATATGACTCAGTATTATAGGAAATACACAGAAATTAAGTTTTTCTAGCAACAGCATAAATCATATCATAGCAAGACCATGGTTTAAATACTTACAGAATAGAAACAAATATAAAACAGACAAAGGAAAAAAAAACATTATCAGTGCGCTGTCAAAGCTTTATGTCTCCAATATTTTGTACAAAGTTCGAGTGGTGACATTGTACCCAATTTGTAGGGCACTTATTCACATGGAGGAGATGCAGTGTCATTCTTTAACCTTGACTTATATAATTTGTGTGCTTTATATAATAATCTGTCTGTATTTGTCCCTTTAGCCCCTGGGCACATGCAGTACAGTTTTAAAGATTAAACACACTTTAAAATAACTTGTTTTGTTTTTGACATATAAAGGTTTTGAAGTTCACCTAAAAGATTGTTTAGCAGTCTCTGGTTAAAAACTGCAGTCACTTCATAGAAACTTCATCAACTTATTACTGCAATGTGGCACTTTGCAGACAGTCTTGAATTAGATTGCTGATGTAAATCAATATGTGTATTTTGCAATAACAAATGTTGTATAATTACAGTTCTACTGTCCTTGCTGGATCAGACACAGAAGGTTAACAACCTATGTGGTGTAGTTGTGTTGCAACAGTTCAGTATTTGCTGACTTCTGACATTTTTTGGCCTGCTATCTGCTGGTCAGCAGTAGCCTCTGACAAAATGGGGTTAGGAAGAGGTCAGCTTAACGTTGCAAGAATGGACAAATGTAAAGCTTCTGTTACGCCACTTCCCCCTTCCGTTGAAGGTTTTGTCTGAATATTAGCTGTCAGTGTATGTGAAAAAAGCTAGTTGTATTGTATGTGATATAGGGCTCAGTTAGCGCTATCAGCAGTTGGGGCTTGTCGTATGGAGATTTTGGTCATCTTTAGGGAATACGAAGACCCTGTGCCAGGTCTCCAGTGAATACCCTTCCTCCTCATCGAGCGTCCCTTTGTCCTCAGCCACATGTATTTACTATTAAGGTTGGTTTCGCCACAGGCATTGAGCCACCAGCCACCTGCCAAAGGGTCAAAATACAAATAAAAAGTCACATCAGTACATGTTGGTCTTAACTTATTGATTTGTCTTTGAAATTATTTAGGAAAAAAAAGAAATGCATCAATCATAGCTCATTATTTTATTGCTGCAGTGGTAATACAATTCACTATACTGTGCTTGTTCTGAGTCAGTTTGCAAAACTCTGTACCTGAGTAATTACGAGCACAGTTAACATTTCGGTGGTTGTTGTTATTTCTGTCTTTTGTGGTGAATCTCATGCCGGTGCTGTTGGCCATGGTATCAGGCAGGTCACCTGACAAGTAGCTAACATGAAGAGTGTAGTCCTGGGAGGGACCTTCCAGTGAGAAGAGGTACTCAGCCCAGTGTTTTTCCTCTTTCCAGTCCTCCAAATCAACACGAAGGATGTAAACACCCTGCTGTGTAAGGCTATGGATCTTCTTTAGGCCCAACCAGAAATCATCTGCATGACAGCATAAATTTGTTTTGTTTAAACATTTCATATGTGGGAAAAAAGCTGTTTACAGAGAATCTCAAAAACTTTTCTACTTCTTTGAAACCGATTAAAACAATTATAATTAACTTGCAATAAGATTTGGGTCACCCATGTGTTAATTACTAAAGGCATGTCAGTAGTAGCATATAGGTTGTAATCATTTTGTTGCTAGTTTGTGGAAGAAAGTTTCAACCAAAATTCATAGCTGAAAAGCCTTTTGTTGAAAATGGATTATGGATGCTTGTCTGAGCATATCAGTTGCTGCAGGGAAAGCTGTCAAAGTGGCTGTGTACTACTCCAATAACACAGGAGCTCGCTTTGGCTGATATTTAACAATTACTATTCCTGCAACCCTGTCTATAGGAAGTACTTACTAATGCTCCCCAAAACCATCATGAGGAATAATGTTACACAAGTGATTGTTTAATCAATAATAAAAATAATTAGAAACTATTCTGATCAGGTGATTGCTTTTGGCTTTTGCCTTGTCTTGTTTCAGCCCTTAAACATATAAATATATTTAGGTAGTTTCAGTATTTTTAGAACATGGCACAACATTTAAAAAAATCCTTTTTAAGATTAAAAATGTTGAGAATGAGAACCCATACAATCATTTCTTCTTGGTTCATTCTAAAAAATGTATTTATTTAGTAAAAATTTAAAACATAAAATATACTCACTTTCCAGATCTCCAAAGCCTTTTTCATACTTTTCCCATGTCTGATCAAAATCCACAGAACCATCAACCCTACGTTGGATGACTGTTGAACCCCCCTCTATAAAAGAAACGACAAATATATGAGGAAATGTACACAGCACCGAAAATGTGTCATAAATAATGTAAATAGGATTGTCTGCCCTTAGAAATAAGCTGTTCCTGTTTCTATCTCGTTTGATAACCTTTTTTGCTCCTTGCTGGTTCATTGGAGAAATGTGCATAAATTCCATTTCTTTTTCTTATAAAAGTTAACACCATTGCTTAGAATTGTTCACATCTCACCCACCTGAACTCATTTCGCAGAAAACATTGAATGGCTGTGATTGGTTTGGTTCGATAACATAGACGCCACTGTTTCTCTCTCCTTTTTTAAACAGCTCATTGCAGTCCATGGGAAAATCTAAAAAATAATACAGAAAAGTAAAATCAGTGCATCAACTCATCTTCTTTTATTAAAATAAGTTCAACATTTACTAAAAAAAAATGCATAAACAAATGATTACCATTTGTGTTCAGGCTAGTTGAGTTTCCTGTAAGATATTCAAACATATCTGGAGCTGCATGATCAGAATCCATTGGTTTGTCAACAGTATCTTGAAAACTCTCATAGGTGAGCTGAAAGAGGATACAAATAAATTGCAAATATTTAATTATTTAATATATTCTTTAAGTACAATTTACTTTGATAATATGAAGTGTCAAATCCAATTCTCACAGATTTCAGATGTTTTCAGTATAGCAAAATATAACAATCTCTTCCACAAGTACCTTCTCCTCCAGGTTTTTAATCTTGAGTTTCTGGTGATCAAGCTGATCATGTTGCTCTTTTACAGCTTTCAGAAGATTATTGATTGTGTTCTCTTGAGCTTCAATCACTTCCTGAAAAATACAATGATAAAAACAGCATTGTAAAGACCAGATTTTGAGCCGTGTGAACTTAACACATTCCTTAGTAAATTTTCTTTGGTTGCATAATTCTATAGCTGATAAGTTCCAAATACTGTTTACAACATGTCAGTTGGATGTAAGATCTACATTAGGACTCATTCTTTATCAATAAACAGAAATGTAATAACATTAAAAGGATAGAGATAAATGTTAACACATGTTATATTGGACCTGTAGGGCCAGCAAGAAGTTAAGTGATATTATAACTTCTTATCCAAGTTAGCTCAGTTCATCAAATACTGTTAAATCAATTTAAAGGAAACTTCTGGTGCACTGAAACTTATCCGCTCAGCATTAATTGGCTCAGTTCTCCGCTAGTGTATGCTCTAAAGTTTTAGTTGCAGTAGTTTCTCACCTTTAGAGTTGTGATTTCACTGAGCTGATCAGCAGGGACGATGCTCTGTGACAAGCCCTTCAGTTTCTCTTCCAGGCTCCCCACCTTGCTCTGCAGCTGTGTGCGCTCCTGCAAGATGCTGTTGATCTTAGAATTGATTTCCAGCGACAAATTCCTGATCTCCTCATTGTTGGTCTTCAAGAAATTGGTGGTCTTCTTGAGCTCCTCCTCTTCTTCCTTGATCTCTGATGTGACCACTGAGAGCTGGTAAAAAGATCGGTCGAAAATGTTCAGCTTTTGGAAAATGTCGTTGATCTGGGCTTTGGTCTTGTGGACAAATTCACGTAAACTCTGGCCTAATTGGAGGAGGCCGTTTGCTAGTAGACGAACATCGTCCAGCATGGCGAAGCGAGACTTTGCCTCATGTTGGTTTGGAGCTGTAGTGAAGGCCTGGGAAGGCAAGGTGGGATACTCTTGTCTACCTGAAGCTTCTAGAGGGACAGCAGCAGTTGAACTGACTAGAACCAGCAACAGGCAAAATAGCTTCATAGTTATTTTCTTTTCCAGTCTTGGAACCCTGCTTTAGCTTTACTCGTGTTCCCTCTATGCTCTTTGCTCTGCGAAGCTAGACTTCCTTGCTGCTAAAGTGATATGAGAACAGCAGCCTGCCTTGCGTTATATACTGCTTTCTCAGTAGAGGAGGGAGGGATTAGCTGATCATTAAATCCTACTATGTTTTTAGCTTTGTACCCCACCTCCTCCCAAATCCCCCTCAACCCCTCCCTCTCCTGAATAAACAAATCACAGCCGTGAACAAATGATACGTTCCTCCCCCCCCCTTACTAACAGTTTAACCCCAATCCCCTCTATACCACACCCTACACTGTTCTCCATCTGTGGTGCTGCACTTTAGCTGATCAGCAGAAAGCCAACGATGGCCATCACCGTTTTGATGGATCGCCAGTCTGATCAATCTCAGACCTTATTACCCTGCACTCACTGGGCTCTGATTGATAATGCTGTATGTAATTAATGCTCCTGGGTTTGATTTAGCATCCTGCTGAATCAGCCTAGCATCAGGCTCTCATTCTCTCTCTTCCTTCTTCTTCTTTTACTTTTTATGTCGGGAGGGGATTGGGTCTGTCATCTGTGCCAGGCTTGAGCTCCTGAGAATGAATGATGTCAGAGTTTGGACAGTGTGTACTTATCATCAGTTTTATTGCTTACTCTTGTCATTTTCCCCCAAGGTTTGTCATGGCATGTGTGATTTTTTTTTTTAATGCCACCAGACATGACATGGGAAATGTGTAGTTTTCTGATTAGCTTGCGGCTCTTAAATTCAGTTGTTAAAAAATATTTTTGAGAAATTCTTAGTAAATTGTTTTACACGGTCTTGCAGTGAAAGTAAAATATGCTGACCTTCAACTGCGGTAGCTGAAGTAATGAATGTGTAAAACTGTCTTGATGTAATGTTTGGTTGGAATATAAATATTGTACTTTTGGCAAGTTACACTACATGGTTATGCACTTCTACATTAAAAAAGATAAAGCAAATAACTCAGTGCTTGATATTGTCCACAAAAATGTACATTTTTGCAGATTTTGTTTCTTTATCCTCTTTGCTTTTTAGAATGTCTTTTAATTTGTGTTAGTTTAAGAATTTGTTTTAAATTTTACAACTCTGGCTGTTACACTGTTAAAATAGCACAAAGTCATCATAATGAGCTTGCTAGTAATTTGTGGTTCAAAGCTCAGCTTACAGTTACTGCATTGCTTTCATATTAACAGAGCAGAAGTTAGGCTTGGTAAGAGAAAGGATTGCCCATGAACTATATAAATGGGCCAGAAATTTGCTTTATTTACATAAGGTTATTAACAGTGTTTAGTTCACTGTCCTCCATTCCATTATCATGGTTTACACCCTAACATTGCAACATTAATTGCAGATGAAGCAAAAGCCTCAATTTGTGTGTTTATAGTCAGCAAAGGTACGCCCACACAGTCGTCCACAACATTTTCTTTCATGCATTTTGGTTTTCTTACGTCTATCTTGTAGTGCATTGCTTGCATAACCTGTTCAAATGTCAAATAACAGTTATTACTTCAACTTGGGAATATCTAAAACACCTTAGTTTAATGCCTAAAACATCAACTATTTGGTGCTGACTGACGGCATCGTGCCGTAAAGTTGGGCGGAGGGGGGATAATGCTGTGGGGTTGTTTTTCTGGGTTTGGCCTGGGCCCTTAGTTCTATTGAAGGGAAATTTTAATGCTTCAGCTTACCAAGGTCCTCCTCCTCCTC
>VUQH01080615.1:0-15523 GCA_015106775.1 Etroplus canarensis | reverse complement strand
ACAAGAGAGGAGAAGAAGAGTGTGCAGGCAGGGTGGAGTGGGTGGAGACGAGTGTCAGGGGTGCTTTGTGACAGAAGGATAGCAGCAAGAGTGAAAGGGAAGGTTTACAAGACTGTAGTGAGACCTGCTGTGATGTATGGTTTGGAGACGGTGGCACTGACAAAAAGACAGGAGGCAGAGCTGGAGGTGGCAGAATTGAAGATTCTGATATTTTCCCTGTCCATCAAAGGGACAGCTCATGTTGAGAAGTTTGGATGCAAGGGATAGGGTGAGATGGAGGCAGATGATCCGCTGTGGCAACCCCTAACGGGAGCAGTCGAAAGAAGAAGAAGAAAGATCCAGCAAACAAGTCAGCTCCTGCAGTGGCAACAAGTTTTCTAATAGACAGAAAGATCATGGATGGACAACCTGAAAATATAACAGATCTGTAGAGGAGGAATAACAATATTAATATCAAACCTTCAAAGTAAAAGCAGAACCAACAAAAAGAGATAAAATTAAAACTGAAAATGTAACTTAGACTAAAAAGTGCTGCATTTCAACAAGATGCTGAAGAGTCCAGGATTTTCTCTGACCTACATTCAGAAAGTCTGCTGTGTTGACACAATGGTTCTGTTATAAACTGATGGGCTGCTTCTCTGAGTGGCACCCTGGCTCTAGAAGCAGAAATAGTTTCATTTTCAGACACCTCATACAGCTGTTGTGGAAGAAAGCCCTTTGCCTGTGCACACCTGCTCACCAGGAAACAGCAGATTGCAGCTGATGAAAATAGTGGGACATTTAATAAAATAAAGAGACAGCTACTTCCCTTAGAAGTCACATGATACCGTATCTGCTGTGCTAAGGCATGTGTTAAGCAACTCCTTCTTATATGCTTCCGTTTGGAAGCTGTGCTATTATTCTTCTCCGCCTGCTTGGACCAGCTGGTCAGATCCCCGGTTTCCTGTCCAGAGGTTAAAGCCGACGTCCGGGCAGCTCAGATCTGAACCTGGCCCTCATTAAACGTATTTCTCTCTGAGGAGAGATCGCGCTTGTCTGGTTAAATGCTGACAAACTCCCCTACAGCTGACTGCATCCCTGCTTGTTCTCCCTCTAAGTGTGCTTGGGCCACATGCCAGCACAAAGAAGGAAACCATCTGCTATCTGCGAAGATGTCGTTAGTGAGGATGCTGGCAGCGATGGAACATAATAAGCCACTCATTAAGAAAGTGCAAGATTTCCTCCAGTAGTGCTGAATGAGCCTCATGAAAATGGAAGGAAAGTATTACAAGGGATTTGTCAAAGGTTTTGTAAGAACCTTTGGGACAAGTATCTTAGAAATGTGATTAGTATTGTGTCAAATTCAGCTGAAGGAACCTGGTCTTAGCATAATAAGCAGATTAGCACTGATGATGAATGATTGCCAAAAGGCTTAATCTGTCTGACTGGATAAATGTTGAAAAATTAAGTCATAACCTGTAGCGCCGAACGGAGACTTAATGACGCCACTGAGTACAGAAATGACACTCTTCAGTTCGTATTCCTCTGTCTCGATCATCCCTAACCACACGATCCCCATAAAACCTCCTTTCTCATTCTTTCAGCATCTATTTTCGCTCTAGGTGCTGTTGTTTTGTTTTGTTTTGTCTGTGTTTGTGCCTTTGGAAATTTGCTCTAAAAATGGATGGCCGAGACGATAAAGGCCCAGTTTTACCATATGGTGAGGAATTCTGTTGTGCCAGCGGTCTCTGTGGGGCTTCAGCTGACGAGGACGGACGTTGCCATGTTGTTTCTGGAACGATACAAACAACAGGAAGAACAGCAGTGTGAACAAAACAAAAAAGAAAATGTGTCATCAGTTTACATATTTGATAATGGGACTCAAGTGACAGATGTACCTGCACTAGCAAGTGTCCTTGGATAGTATCAGTAGTTAGCTGCTTTTCAATTACTATTACATAATTGTTCCATGTTATATACATGGGATATAGAAAGTGAACACGCCCTTGTTAAAATACCAGGGTTTTCAGATTTTAAAAAAATGAGAGCACGATATGATTTAGCCATGAAGTGGCAGACCATGTAAAGTTACAGAGCGATGCTGAGCGATGAGGCTTTGCTGACTCAATAGCTGCAGCCTTCCAAACCTTTTCTGGCAATGACATCAGCACAAAAACTGCACCAGGAGCTTCATGTCTTACATTACAAAAACATGTTGCAGAATTCTATCCTTCCAACTTTGTGGGGACAGTTTGGGGAAGCCCCTTTTCTTTTCCAGCGTGACTGTGCCCCAGTGTACAAAGCAGGATTGATAAAGGCATGGAAGGATAAGTTTGGTGTGGAAGAACTTGACTGGCCCACACAGAGTCCTGACTTCAACCCCATGGATGAACTAGAACAGAACTAGAGCTCAGTGTCTGAGCTTACAAATGTTCCTCTGGATGAATGGGCAAACACCCACACACTCCAAAGCTGTTATAGCTGCAAAGATAGGACAAACTCCATATTAATGCCTATGGATTAAGAATGGGACATCATAAAAGCTCATGCTGGTGTTATGTGTAGGTGGTCCAATCCTTTTTCCAATATACTGTAAATCCACTGGGTCCCTAATTCCTCAGATACCACGAGTTTATGAAGACTCTCCAACAAGGAGGTTATTTGATTGGTTTGGTGTGTTTGTTTGTTTGCAGGATGACTCAACATATTCTGGTTCAACTTTTGATGCAATTAACTTTTTAACCAGATCTGGATCCGGGATTTTGTTTTTCTATTGTGAAACAGGACACAGTCAGATATTTCACATCATATCTTTACAAATACATCTGGAATTTAAATGAGAAAAAACTGGGAGACATCACCTTGAATTTCTCAAGAAAATATCACAAACTTATCCCTGCATCCTGCATATTATGGTAATGGGCCTACTGGTTAGGTTTCAAGAATAACAGTATTTTTGTTCATCTCAACACTTTCACTTCTGGCATTTTATTTGGATTCCCCCCTATTCTTTAGACCACATCTAAGCACAGAAAAGCTTTTAAAATATCATTCAGACAAATTAAAATCAAAAATAATTTAACTGTGTTTTTTATCATCCATTGGAAAAATGACAGCAGATAAGGGCAAGAGAAGAAAGGCGAAGCGTCAATTAAGTTTATCTCCTGAAAAATAAAACATTAAAATTGTACTCATCCATGTATGTTAAGCTTTTAGGTGCAAAATGCCATTCTGGATCATTTTCCTGTATTTTAGCTGTCTTTCATGCACAAATCATTCCACTTAGTAGAGCAGGAAGTCCTTTACGCTACAGTAACTGTGGATGAATTAATGTGAATCCTCATGTGCAATCAAGCTGCTGTTCCTAAAAGAAACACTGAAGCGTATCAGAATCAGGAATGATATTCAAGAGTGGTGTTACTGTTATGGCAAGAAATCAATGCACAAATGTCCAAATAAATGTGGATGGAATTAAATTCCATTGCATTGTTGAAGTCTTTTGTCAGAAGTGGGATTTGAACCCACACCTCCAGAGGAGACTACAACCTGAACACATCACCTTAGACTCCTAAGCTGAAGAAAATGAATGAATGTTTTACTGTAATTAGCACATTTTAATATATAACAGAGTCACTCGATATCACAGTGTGTATGTGCCTTTCGGCTGCTCCCTTGTATTCTCCACCAAGGGGTCGCCACAGCGGATTAATCCACATTGGTAATTTGGCAGAGATTTTGTGCCGGATGCCCTTCCTGATGCAAGCCTCCATGATGAGAGGGGCTTGTGTCCCCAGTGTGTATGATTTTTAAAAAATCTTGGATCTTAAACATAGTCTAATTATGCACTAAATTTTTTGCCTCAGTACCATATTTTGCCTTTGTCCAGTCTAATCCTTTACTCGTGCACCTGGTCACTCCTTGAGCATAAACTAGTGAGTTGTCTACATATTTATAATAAGGTATTTTGTAGTCTCTAATCTGAGCTAATGTGAGCCTGTTGAATAGCAGAGACCCAAGAATGAAGCCTTGGGGAATTCCACATGGAACAGAAGTCCTTTTGTCCTTTACATCTATTTTTGTCAGTGTTTATAATGCAATAACAATGCATTCTCGACACAGGGTGTAGTATAGTGTCTCCTGTGTCCTTGTTATGCACAACATGCACAACGTGATTTTAGTTGAAATGTGCCCTTTTACACCTGTAACCCTCAACATTAAAAAATACCATGACCAAACTACATCATTAAAGGCCATCTTTGGTGTTAATGAGCCTTGTCAGCTGCTTTCTGACATAAACTCCATTAAGTGATGCCCCAGGAATGAAAAAGGGTAGATAATTATCCACCAAGTATCCACCAATAAGGACTGGCACCTGGCAAATGTTGACAACTTCATCTTTTTCTTTCAGCTGCTCCCATTAAGGATCGACTCAGTGGATCATCTGCCTCCGTCTCACCCTGTCCTTTGCATCGTCTTCTGTCCTCCTTCGCTACATCCATGAACCTTCTCTGTAGTCTTTCTCTTCTCCGCCTGCCTGGCAGCATCATCTTTGACATCCTTTATCCAGTATATCCACTATCCCTCCTCTGAACATGACCAAACCATTTTAACCTGAGCTGTCCCTCTGATGTACTCATTGTTAATCCTGTCCATCCTGTTGAAAATCTCTGCATTTTTAACTCTGCCACTTCCAGCTCTGCCTCCTGTTTTTCTGTCAGCACCACCACCTCCATCAAACCATCAATCTTGCTACTATCCTTCAGTCACAAAACAGCCATTCCACTCTTTAGGTGCTCTCTTCTTCACCTCTCTTGTGCTCTATCTGTTGCTTTGGATCATTGACCATGAATATTTCTACTCATCCACTTTTACCACTCCTTGCATCTTCGCCATTTCACCTGCCTCCATCTCACACACATGTATTCTGTCTTGCTTCTACTGACTTTCATGTCTCCTCTCTCTAGTGCATGCCTCCACCTCTCCAGGATTTCTTATTACCTTCTCTCCTGCATAACATGATCCTGACATGACGATAGGTCAGTCAAGACTTAAGTTTAAATTTAAGATTCATAAATCAATAAATGCTGACTGTTCTCCAATGTCAGACTCAAGCCTTTTGTTGTGGATCTATAACATCTTAATGGTAACAAAGACTTTGCTATTGATTTAACTACGTATTATATTTGAGGGTTTGCAGCTGTTTTTCAGAAGCACGTAGCTTTATCATCTTACTTCAGGCTGAATGCAAACTGTCTGTTTCTGTTGAATCAGCTGTTTCTTTATTTCTAAGAGCACCAAATGTTACCAAACACAATTACAACTTTTCAAGCCTCTTTCCCATCATTCCAAATCCCACTGTCATATTTGCAGCTCCAAAGGGATTAAGTGGAGAGATCTAAACTGATCCTCCTTTGTGCACCTCCTCTATTACAGTAAATGACTGAAAACAACAAGCAGCTTTTTAATAAACACAGTAATGCACGCTGGCATCTCAGCGGCAGCTCTTTTGTAACTCTATATTCCAACTTGAAACAACAACAAACAAACAAATACAAAGAGGCTGCTGCGGCATATGTTTTCAGAATGTAAAAATAGCTTTTGGGTTCTTTTTTTCTGCTCAGTGTGTGTGTGTGTGTGTGTTTGAGACAAAGTGCAACCACCGCCAGAGTTGTTGTTGATGCTGCCTCGGTTGTCCCATGGGAGCCTGTGCTATCCCCCTGGATTCCTTCCCAAATGAGGTGTAAAACACACACACATCAGAGCAGATGTTAGTGAAAGGTCACCTGCCTCCCAGCCTCTGTATTACTGAGACTCTTTAGTGTCGGGGAGTCGAAGACAAACAGCAGAAACAACCCCGCACTTCTGAATCCACAGATCTCGCTCCTGCGCTGCTCAGGCTCGAGTGCTACACGTTTAAGATAATCAGATTAAAGTGGATCGGCAGGCCTTTCTCCACATGAACGGGCTGCGGAGACACAATGATGGGGAGGAATGATAATGAATCCTCGCAGCTCACAGTGGTAAAGTACTGAGGGTCCACTGGAGTCAGCACATTGCAAGTGTAGCTCTGTTGTGCAGCTCGAAGCCAAAAACAATACTGTTGATTGGTTTAAATTTATTTTCAGTGTGTGCAACCTAATAACAGAAGGTATCTTCAGTCTCACTGGATTTAGTTATCAGCCATGGATTCCTGCTTCTGTGTTAAAGAAAGATAAGATGAAAATGAAAAATACATTAATTAACAACTCAATGAAAAATTAAGAATAGCATAAACTTGACCTAAAATGATACTGAAAACTAAAAGGTCCACCTCTGTCTGTGTATACCATTATCATTTTTTTGTGTCTAGTCTTAGTCATTTTCCTTGTCTTTAAAAGCCCCTTATCGTGAAAAAAACATTTTTATAGTCTATATAGATTTTTCAAAGTGTATAGTATAACACCCTTTAGCAAAAAGACGGCTTCCCAGCTTTATAAGCAAGTTTCTGCATAGACAGATGCTAAATTCACTGCTGTAAACAGTCAGCAGCAACATGTACGCTATGGAGACAAAAGTATTGGGCCACGTACACATTACAGATAAAGAAGATTTTAAATCCATAGATATTAGTATGAGTTCGGCTTCCCCTTTGCAGCTAAAACAGCTTCCACTCTTCTGGGAAGGCTTTCTACAAGCTTTTGAAGTGTATTAGTGGGAATTTTTGCTCATTCATCCAGAAGAGCATTTGTGAGGTCAGACACTGAGGGGCTGGCTTGCTATCTCTCTTCTAGTTCATCCCGAAGGTGTTGGATGGAGTTGAGGTCAGGGCTCTGTGTGGGCCAGTCAAGTTCTTCCACACTCTTCTCATCCAACCATGCCTTTATGGACCTTCCTTTGTGAACATAAAGGGTCTTCCCCAAACCATTCCTATAACACTGGAAGCATAAAATTGTCCAAAATGTCTTGGTTTGCTGAAGCATTAAGATTTCCCTTCATTAGAACCAACATGCCCACGCAAAACTGGGAAAAACAACCCCATAGCATTATCCCTCCTCCACCAAACTTTACAGTTGGCACAGTCCAGTCAGGCAGGTAACATTCTCCTGGCCTTTGTCAAACCCAGACTCATCCATTAGCCTTCCAGGTACAGAAGTGTGATTAATCACTCCACAGAACATGTTTTCACTGTTCCAGAGTCCAGTGGTGGTGTGCTTTACACCACTCCATCCAACACTTGACCTTGTGCGTTGTGATGTAATACTTAAGTACAGCTGCTTGACTATGGAAACCCATGAAAGGAAGCTCCCAGTGCACAGTTTTTGTGCTGATGTTATTGCCAGAGGAAGATTGGAACACTGTAATTACTGAGTCAGCAAAGCATTGGTGATGTTTATGCACTATACACCTCAGCACTCGATGAACCTATAACTTTAAGGGGTTTGCCACATCATGGCTATATTCCTGTGGTTCCTGAATGCTTCAGCTTTGTAATAATACCACTCATGGAATGTTTCAGAGGAACAAAATTTCACAAACTGATTTGTTGTCCATATAGTCCGGCTAATGTAATTGTTAGCTTTGATTGTCTAAACGTGCATAATTCACCTAAATGGATTTTATTAAAGACGTGGCCCCTTTGATTGAAAAGTGTGCCTTTGTAGCTGGCTCACAACCACCATGGTGGTGGGTGAAACTCAAAATACAGATTACAGAAACCAATGGCTGATGCCACTATGGCTATGTCCATCTTTTATATACAGTCTGTGGCACAGCTGCCTGAGGCAGGCCACACAGTCAGAGGAGTCATAAAGCTGCCATAAAGACCAGCTACTATACTAATATATCTCTTTGTTTCTCTTACTGTACCTTTGCTGGAGCTGTTGACATAATACCTCTGTCCCTCAGGGGACATGTAGCTCCTCCATCCCGGGGGAAGAGGCCGCCTGTCAGTCTCCTCTCTGGGTGCAGCAGAGCTCTCGGCAGCAGCTGGCTTCTGTCACAAACAAATTCCCATTTTACCAGCACATAAATTTAACATATGCAAAGGTGTTTCTGCATGGAAAATATTACAATAAATTGTTATAATTTGGACATACAACTTCCAGGAGACAACATATTGTTATGTTTGACCTTTTAGGCCACTACAGTATATCTCCAGCTAGTTGGCGTCACAATACTAGCACTTAGCTGCTTTGCCTCCTAATTTTCTATCAAGTTGCACAGTGCAGTTTAGTCGTTTAGTCCAGGACACATGCAGCTGAAGCTAGTTTGGTTTGATAATGTGGCCGTTAACTGCTGGGGATCCTGAAGGCTGTGAAAAAAGAGCATTGAGTAAAAATGCGTATAATGTGCTGCTGCTGCTGCTGCTGCGTCATTAAAGTTTCTGTTACATTTCCACAGGCTTGCTTACACAGTCAATGTAAAGGGTCATGACAGCCTCGTGAATAAGTAATGTTATTATGACCATGTTCCCATTTGGCTTTTCAGCACTTCTCACTTGCTAAATAATGGTGTTATTCATATGGTGAAATATGATCCACAGAATGGGTAAATAATGATAAATGCTTGTTCCACCTTATCAGCAATCCCCAGGAGCTTCCCCCGCCATGAAGCCATTTTACTCGGGCTGCACTCAGAGCACACAGGGCCACAAATTACTGCAGTGTGCTTTACAAGGGAAAAGTCGTTTTTAATCTGCAGGGATCGCCGCCGACTGGCTGTTCATTTACAGACGCAGCCGAGCGTGTCCGGTTCAGATCTGTCGGCTGAACCTGACAGAGGCTCTGCTGAACTTCAGGACGGTGCACTCCAATCAGACATCTGAGGGGGAGGTGGGCGGATGCGATCGGACAGATATATAAATGGGGAGATTATAACCAGAGTGATAAAGGAGCTGCATCGTGTTTCTTTGCTCGGATGGGTAACAGGCCAGAGTGGGTGGATAAAGTCGATTGATGTGCAATATTAAAAGGGACTCTTTTCTATCTCTGCTTCTGGCGTGAGTGTGCAGTGAGAGCAGCAGATAGCTTCAGCTGTGGGTCCCTGCAGAATGTTAGCAGCTGAGTTCACAGTGAGAGGACATTTGCTGCACTGAAAGATAAGTGGCACCTTCTCCTGACAGTGAAGTGTCCCAGGCTGACCCACATAAAAAAAAAAAAAAAATGACCGCAGAAGCCCTTTCTGCAGCAGCAGATCATGGCCCACTGTTATGTTTTTTGGTAAACAAGCTTGCCCAGAAAGTTACATCTGTACTGTGTGTTAACATTTAGCAATTAATAGAACCTTCATGACGACAGGAGCAAAGGAGAAAGTGTTGTTAGGTGAACAGAAGTAGAAGATGCTCATGGTGAAAAAAAAATCTTGGATATGAGGTACCCAGACAAATAGAGCAAGCTCATTAGAGTCCTGTTTGAGACTAACTGAGCCAAATACTTCTGCTGACTTCGTGAATCAGAATGTTCTTTTCGTGGTCAAAGTGAGCATCAGAATGGGGAAGAAAGGTGATGACTGTAAATGTGGCCGAAATAACAGTCAAACAAGTGGATCTGAAAACCGGTCGAAAATTCAGGGAGTTTTAAAGATTTTAATGAGCGCAGACCTCCAGCCTCCATAAATGAGCATTACTGAATGAATGATTGAACTGAGTTTCTTTTAGTCAAGTTAACAAGTCAGATCTACCAACAGATTTAAGTTAGATGCACTTTAATAAATTTAGTGTCTTTAAACTAGAATTTTGGATTATTTTAGCTTAAATTTCAGATAAGTCAACTTAAAAATTTCAAAAAGTTCAACTTAATTTTTTAGCTTTTTGCCTTCAGCTTCTTTCTTGTATTATCCTCAAGGGGTCACCACAGCAGATTAATCCAAAGAGATTTTACACCAGATGCCCTTCCTGATGCAAAACTGGTGCTTGCGTCCCCACCTGGAATCAAACCAGGGACCTTTTGCTTGTAAGGTGAATGTGTAAACCACTACAATATGGGGACACTAACTTAATTATTACATTACTCATTTCTAACATAACACTTTTCCTTTAGGAAAAGGTAATTTTACCATTACTTTAATGTCTGATTTTAGTCTGTCTTCATTAAAACTTCAAGTTGATTAAAAAAACTCATATTGAAACTGACTGACATTTTGTGGACTTTATTACAGAAATTGATCTTATAATACCAACAGCTTTTGAAGACACGTGCAACTGTAAAATATACTTTTCCTGAAGGAAAAGTGTTACAGTATGTTGGAAATGAGTAATGTAATACTTTGGATTAAAGCTAATAATTAATATAGCATCCCTGTACTGTAGTGGTTTACACAATTACCTTACAAGCAAAAGGTCCCTGGTTTGATTCCAGGTGGGGACACAAGCCCCTCTCACCACAGAGGGTTGCATCAGGAAGGGCATCTGGTGTAAAACCTCTGTGGATTAATGTGCTGTGGCAACCCCTTGGGGGGAATACAAGGAAGAAGCTGAAGGTGCAAAGCTAAACATTAAGTTAAGCCTTTTGAAATTTTTAAGTTGACTTACCTGAAATTTAAGTTAGAATAATCCAAAATTTGAATTTAAAGACACTTAAATCATTAAAGTGCATCCAACATAAATCTGTTGGGTTGATCTGACTTGTTACCTTGATTTAATGAAACTTGATTCAGTAATGTGTCACCAGTTGGCATAGCACAGGGTGTTTCATAAAGATGAACCTGATTTGAAATCACTATATCTCTACAACCACAAGTGTCCCTGGTAGTGTAGCGGTTTGCGCATTTGCCTTTGAAGCAAAAGGTCCCTCGTTCAATTCCGGGTGGGGACAAAAGCCCCTCTCGCCATGGAGGGTTGTGTCAGTAAGGACATCAGGTGTAAAACCTCTGTCTAATTACCAGTGTGGATTAATCTGCTGTGGTGACCTCTTGGTGGAGAATACAAGGGAGCAGCTGAAAGGGACACATATCTCTGTAACCACAAACCACCCGTGAGTGAAACACTTAGCATATGAATGGGCGGGGCATAGGGTTTTAAAAAACCATTTGTGACTTTGTGTAATTGTCCCATGTTGCTATCAAGAAATATACTGGATTGAATTTGGCTCCATCTTCTTGAAACAATTCTCTTCTTACAGTGTAAAACAGCCACATTGAAGGACACGGATTATTAATGAGGTAATGGAGCTAATAGGATGAGGTCTGGTTACAAAGGTTACATTTTTCTGTAGAAGTGGAAGGCTGTGACAGTGTCCCACACATGCTTGGTTTACAGCAAAGTACTGCCCACAAGGCTAGTCGGCCCCCGGAGGCAGTCGTGGTGTGGATTTTCTTGTGCACAACTGGCAACATCTGAAGCATAATCAGACTAATCTGTCTTATCTTTATATGGTTTTGAGACAGCAGCGGAAACGTGGTGGATTAAGTTTCCTAGAGTTGAAGCACAGCTCCAAGGATCTATATCAAGAATGCTCATCGTGTTCTTCACAGAGCTTGGCTGCAGCCTCATGTTCAATCACAGATCTCATAAAAAGTGGCACCTCCTTTCACAGCTGCACCTATTTTAGCTTGGAGAGGTCGAATGACCGGAGAAAACTACCAGCCAGTAGGCTGACTGATGCATTGCCATCATCCCAGAATTTCCATGTCCTCCACTTTTTTCCTCTTTCTCTTTTTTTGTAAATGAGCATCCCGCGGAGACTAATTGTACATTCCTCCCCAAGGCTTCCTCTTGTTTTTATAATTGCTGCTGTTTGAAAGTCTCAGCAGCTGCCCCAGGGCACAGAAACAAACCATGTGAAAAATTGTGCTTTTAGATGTTGTCGGAGCGATCTAAAATTATACACTGGTGCTTTTCTCGACTGCTTAACCAATGCATTCAGGTTAAGAGCCTTGAGTAGATTTATGATCACTTTAACGTCTTAGTGAAGAGATATCCTAATTTTGAGTTATCTCTACCTATATTTTCTGGTAGCCTTATACCCTAAAATGAATCCCTTTGGTTAGTGTTAAGTGATTTAAATTTTATTAGGGCTCTTCGGTCTTGCTTTCTGTATTGAAAAGGCTCTAAAAGCCTCCTTTCTTTCTCTGTCAGTCCTCATCTACCAGCAGAAGCTCAGGAAAGCAGCGAGAGGGCTGACACCGCCTGTCTTGTTAGTTTCTTCCCTTCCAGAAACCCAGAAACATGAGTGGAGGGTTACATTAAGAGCCGCGCTCCAAGGATTGTGGGCTTGGCCAAATTATCGTACAGATCTGTGTGCTTTTTCAAGATTTGATAGAAGATATCGCTGAGCTGCATTTCTCATTGTCAGCCAGAGGACGTGTGAAATCACAGCAAATCAGTGGCTGATAAGAATCTGAAGATAAGGGTTTATCTCTGCAAACTGGGGCGGCAACAATGCCAGAATCCTTTTCTCTGATACCCGTATGCTCATAATGTTTCCAGCGAGGGCTTTAACAAATGCAAGCTACGTTTGACATCCAGATAATAAAATATGCTGTAGTGATGTATTCCTTCATATTGAAAAAATTGTCTTGCTGACTGATTTTTACAGTGACCCCATGTACACTACTCAAAAAATTTAAAGGAACACTTCTAAAGCACATCAGATCTCAATAGAAGGAAGTCATGCTGGATATCTATGCTGATATGGACTGGGTAATGTGTCAGGAATGAAAGGATGCCACATTGCTTGATGAAAAATGAAAATGATGAACCCACAGAGGACTGAATTTAAAGACACCCCAATTATCAAAGTGAAAAAATCACACAGCAGGCTGCTCCATTTTGTTAAAATTTCACTGGAGCAACTCAAAATGGTACTCAGTAGTTTGTACGGCCCCCACGTGCTTGTATTCGTGCCTGACAATGTCGGGGTACGCTCCTAATGAGACAACGGATGGTGTCCTGGAGGATCTCCTCCCAGATCTGGACCAGGGCATCACTGAGCTCCTGGACAGTTTGAGGTGCAACCTGGCAGCGTCAGTTGCACCTACTGTAAACATAATGTCCCACAGGTGTTTCATTGGATTTAGGTCAGGTGAGCATGGGGGCCAGTCGGTGGATCAATTCCTTCATCCTGCCTGGATACTCTCACCATATTGTCATGCACCAGGAGGAACCCAGGACCCACTACACCAGTGTAGGGTCTGACAATGGTCCAAGGACTTCATCCTAATGGCAGTCAGGGTGCCGTTTCCTAGCCTGTAGAGGTTTGTGCGTCCCTCCATGGATTTGCCTCCTCAGACCATCACTGGCCCACCACCAAACTGGTCATGCTGAAGGGTATTACAGGCACCATAATGTTCTCCATTGCTTCTCCAGTCTCTTTCATTTGTCACATGTGCTCAGGATGAACCTGCTCTCGTCTGTGAAAAGAACAGGGCACTAGTGATGGACATACCAATTCTGGTATTCTATGGCAAATGCCAATCAAGCTACATGGTGCAGTGCAGTGAGCACAGGGCCCACTAGAGGACATAAGGCCCTCAGTCCACTCTCATGAATTCTGTTTCTGATTGTTTGCTCCTCCTTGCACAAAGGAGCAGATACCTGTCCTACTGATGGGTTAAGGACCTTATATGGCCCTGTCCAGTTCTCCTAGAGTACGTGCCTGTCTCCTGGAGTCTGCTCTTGAGACTGTGCTGGGAGACACAGCAACCCTTCTGGCAATGGCACATCAATATGTGCCATCCTGGAGGAGTTGGACTACCTGTGCAACCTCTGTAGGGTCCAGGTCTCGCCTCATGCTACCAGTAGTGACACTGACCCTAGCCAAATGCAAAACTAGTTAAACAACAGTCAGAAAAGATGAGGAGGGAAAATGTCAGTGTTCTCCAGCTGTGAAACCATTCCTGCTTTGGGGGTGGTCTCATTATTGCCCCTCTAGTGCGTCTGTTGTTGATTTCATTAACACCAAAGCAGCTGAAACTGATTAGCAATCCCCTCTGCTGCTTAACTGACCAGAAGCCTAACTGACTTGATGTTATGCTCTGATTAAAAAGTGTTGCTTTAATTTTTTTGAGCAGTGTAGGTGCGTGAACCAAGATAACCTGATTGCAGTGGTGGGTTTTTAAAAATAGGAGTCACCTTTATAACAGACTGAAAAAAGATACAGTAAAGGTCCAGCTGGTCAGAAACAGAATGGAAAACTTGCAGTGGCTGATGGGATATGTCAGCATAGAAATTGAGCCCTGACATTTGCTAGGGCACTTTAACAATCACTGACTCAGAGCACCATCCTGAAACATCCACCTTTGACGAACCTTTGGGGCTGATTATTTTACTCCCACAGACTCAGTGTGTCTACACAACACTAAGAAAGTATGAGATAACACGTCTTAATGCAAAGCATGAAGTCGTGCCGAAAAAGTAAAAGACATGTTCTTGAACACAAGTTCTCAAGTTATTTTTTCTTTTGACAGAACAAATTTGAAACAAATGTATTTTATTAGGCAGTACATTTTGTGTCTGCAGTACATACAGTGCTTAATAACTTTATTAGACCATCTGTCATAAAAATAAGAAAGGCCATATAGCATCATGAAGGTCTATAATGCAGACTCTTTTTTTTCACTGAGTGCTCTACGTTTTACCATTCTGAACAGGAATGAGGACTTTCAAACTGAATTCATCGTTTTATGCCCAGATTTCATTGGGCTTCTCTGAGAAATCGGAAATTAATCAAGCAGAGCAATCAACCGCTAAAACTAAGTTTTCTGTTCAGGAAAGTAAACAACTATAATCTGTCATCTTAAACAAGAAATAATAAAGTGCTTTACTATTTTTTCAGTTTTTTGTAAAACTAAATTTGAAAATTCATGGCTAACAATAATAATTATAATTTAACATTAAATAGAGCTTCTAAATACTGGTGTATTAACCATTACACAAACATAAATAATGATGAATAATCATTTGGTAATCTCCAACACTGTTAAGTTAGGGCAGGTGTGACATACACCTCACACTGGGTGGTGGTCTAATAAATTTGTTAAGCAATGTATTTTGTCCAGAAAACCACCCACAGGGGCCCACAAGCCAGTGTAATCCTAGTGCCGGTCCCAAGCCTGGGTAAATGGTGAGGGTTGCGTCAGGAAGGGCACCTGGTGTAAAAACTGTGCCAGATCAAATATGTGGATTCATAACATGACTTCCATACCGGATCGGTTGCGGCCCGGGTTAACAACGACCGCCTCTGGTGCTGTTAGCCAACAGGGTGCCGGTGGAAACTATGCTACTGTTGGCCGAAGACCAAGGAGGGGGAGAGGGGGAAAGCGTGTTAGGAGGCAGAGAGAGAGAAGGAAACGTAGGAGGGTGGAGGTGAGAGTAGGGACTTTAAATGTAGGGACTATGACTGGTAAAGGGAGAGAGCTGGCTGATATGATGGAGAGAAGGAAGGTAGATATATTGTGTGTGCAAGAAACCAGGTGGAGGGGAAGCAGGGCCAGGAACATCAGAGGTGGATTCAAACTGTTCTACTATGGTGTAGGTAGGAAGAGAATTGGAGTAGGGGTAATCTTGAAGGAAGAGTATGTGAAGAGTGTTCTGGAGGTGAAGAGAGTGTCAGACAGAATGATGACTTTG
>VUQH01080614.1:0-35931 GCA_015106775.1 Etroplus canarensis | reverse complement strand
TGGAGAGACCTGAAAATGGCTGTCCACCAACGTTCACCATCCAACCTGACAGAACTGGAGAGGATCTGCAAGGAAGAATGGCAGAGGATCCCCAAATCCAGGTGTGGAAAAACTTGTTGCATCATTCCCAAGAAGACTCATGGCTGTACTAGCTCAAAAGGGTGTTTCTACTCAATACTGAGCACAGGGTCTGAATACTTATGACCATGTGATATTTAAGTTTTTCTTTTTTAATAAATTTGCAAAAATTTCTACATTTCTGGGTTTTTCTGTCAAGATGGGGTGCTGAGTATACATTAATGAGAAATAAAATGAACTTTTTTGATTTTGGCAAATGGCTGCAATGACACAAAGAGTGGAAAAATTTAAAGGGGTCTGAATACCTTCCGTACCCACTGTATATTGGTCACTGATTTGTTTTTTGAAAGGTCAGAAATGTTTATTTGTCAACTTTGAGTTATTTGTTTATTATTCTCACTTTAACAGATGAAAATAAACAAGTGAGATGGGAATATTTTTGTTTTACTTTGAGTAATAATTCTGCACACTAATAGTTTCCTAATAATTGTGCACGCACAGATATTCTCATACAAAAGCCAGAACCTCGCTTTCACTTTCACTACCATGATAAACTGATAGAAATCCTGGAAAATAGTGAGAGCAATTGCAGTTGATGTTAATAACTTGAAGTTATAGCAGCAGGTTTTTGGGGCAGGACTTACTGGATTGTCAATGTTCAAGTGAAAGGTTGATGTTACAATCAAAACTGCAGTAAATTGATGTTTATTATACAAAGTCTATATGAGGACTTGGGAGCAAAGCAAGATAACATGAGTTGACCTGCACCACATGTCAGAGCCACTAAGCTGCTGTTTGGTTATTTTGGCTTCAATTTCTCTTTGGCAATGCCTGCCTGAAGGCTCCTGTTAGCTTCTGAAGGCTCAAATTTGCCATCAAATAGAAGCAAATGCATTGGGACAGTCAAAAGTTCTTCAGAGATTTTTCTAGTCAATTATGCTGTCCTGTGTTTATTTGGATGCTAGTTTATCATCGCTGATCAGCATACTTTTAGGGGAGAAATGCCAATTGCAGGTTGGCTTGTCTGACAGACCAAAGAGCTTTAGTTTACAATATCTTTAGGCAAAAGGTGCCATCATATTGTTACAACTGAGATGCTGGAAGTATGCAATTGTTGGCATGCAAAATGGTTTAAAATAATAATGCTTTATCTGTTCATCATTTTCTATCACTTATCTAAGAGAAACAGTATAAGCAAAGATTCTGAGACATCCCTCTCCTCAGCCACCACTTTCAGCAATTCTCAGGAGAGACTGAGACATATAGTCTCTCCTGGGTCTGCCCTGGGGCCTCCTCCCAGTAGTACATGCCCCAAACACCTCACATAGGAGGCATTCAAGAGGCATCCTGGTCAGATGTCTGAACCACCTTAACTGGCTCCTTTCATTGTGGACGAGTAGCAGCTCTACTCTGAGCTCCTCCTGAATGACTGACTGAGCTCCTCACCCTGTCTCTAAGGGAGAACTGTCAGAGGAAGCTCATTTCCACTGCTTGTATCCATGATCTCATTCTTTTAGTCGCCGCTCATAGCTCGTGACCATAGGTGATGGTAGCAACGTGGATCGACCGGTATATAGACAGCTTCACTTTCGCACTCAGTTATCGCTTCACCACAACAAATCAAAATACAGAATGTCTACTAATGTAATTCTTGGATGACATTTGGTTTGTATTGTTTGAGGTTTCTCGCTCATGATTACACAAGCAACAACCTTTCCTGAGCACAAACAGACCTGGGTAATTTGATCAGCAAGTTCCAAGATGCTCATTCATTATATATGAGAGGTGGTGACTCAGGTGAGGCGGTGAGGTGGCAATTCAGTTTTGAAAGGCTGAAAAAATACCCCCATCTCAAGCTGCAGACAGTACAGACTGTTATATTGCTCTTAGCTCAGATGCAGTACACATGATGAATGTACTCAGCAGATACTCTAGACAGAAGAGAGGTATTGTCACTTCATACATTTGGGTTTTATAATCGATTTCCTCTCAGGCTCGCTTCAGTTTTATCCTCATCATGTCTCTTCAGCCTGCCTGTGTGTTCAGGAGTCGGTTGGAGCAGCAAGGGTGTTTGCTTCCAGCACAAAGTCACTTTATCACAGTCAGTCACTGCATTACAGGGGAGCTACTGCAGTGCTGCCTGCTGATCGCTGACTCGGCTGACTGCTGCTCCAGCAGAGGCCTGGTGTGGAATACAATCATTTGCACCCCCAGCTGCTTTCATTTAGTTCAGATTTGAGGTTTGTTGGATGTTATTTTCAGGGGGAGTTAAAGGTAAACATCTACTCCATATTCAGCAAAGGTGTGAAATTAATCCAGTAAACTGGGATTTCAGCCTCTCTAGCTTTCTCTCTCTCACTGGGGCTCTGTCTCTGGGCAAATCTCTATGTGAGGTTGCTGCTCCTGCATCCATGGAGAGTTGTAAATTATATGACATTAACCCACCCCCTGCTTTCATTGCATAACTCCAAGCAACCACAGCAGCAGTAGCAGAAGCCTTTCCCTGCTTATCCTTCCTGCTTCACTTGCAGGTTGATAGTTTGTTTCTTAAAGGGCATCTCACACAACAGCAGAAGTACACAGTAGTTTGACTCCTTTAGCACTATAATACCAAATTTTTATTTAGCTGTAGCTAGAATGAGAAAAGGTACTTATTTTTATGAGATAGTTCATGTTTTTTCTTGTTTTTAATATATACATTTTTAGGCATTTATTCAAATGCAGTCCATGAGAAGTGAAAGAATAGCATGCAACTAAGTTTTCTAGCTAGTAATGGATTTAGTGATGCTGTAAGCATAGTGTAGGACCAGATGATGATAATAATAAGCTGTAATAAGGATAACATTTTTTATTTGTAGAGAAAAAATTATCGTTATTAATTCTTGGGCTCTACCAAAGTGGCTTTGCATGGTACAGAGTTCAAAACAATCCCCATATTTCTTATACTAGGCCTTTGTGTAGCTCCTCAGTTCACTTACTGTTTGAAACAAGTTGTTTCAGTGCTTCTCAGTTTAAGCAAACTTTCTTCTGATTGGCTGACCCTCATAAACAGAAGGTTTAAACAGCAACTTGTCATCAACTTTAAAACAAAGCAACACTTAATTATGACCTAATAAAGGGTTTGTTACAACTGAACCATCTGGAAGGTCATCGTTGTTCGGAAACATCTGTCGTCATCTACCACAGAGTAAAAGCGGTGAACCAAAGGGCATAGAGAGCACAAGAAGAGGAAAAACAAGCTGCTGTCTGAGGAGCTTTTTAAAACCAACAAGCTGCCTGTGTACTTTATTTTTAGTTCGTCTGGCCGAAGGACCGATGGATGAGCTCATGCCATGGCGAGAAGTCCGTCCTTCATTCGTCCACCCACAATTCACAAAAATCGCTATGACTGCTTGTTAGCCTCCTTGACTTCTTAATGAATTTAATTTGCTTTAGTTTGTGCAATACAGCCAAACGATGACAAGAAAACTCATTGCTTTCTTTCTGTATTTACACAGTATAGTAACCTGTGAATTGTGAGGGCTCATGAGCCGGATGAGCTTCTACATCACTGAGGTTCTGGTTAGACTTTCCCGTATATGTTAAGGAAACCTGTGCCAGGTGCTATAAAGGAACAGTCTATTGTTATACCTAAAACATGCCCATAGCTTCATCCTTTTCGGCCAGTAGTTTTTCATAGGATGCTGATTGGTGTGAAGTGATTGTATTTCACCTGCTAACACATAGTTAAAACCTGATACAATGAATTGTCTCTCCGATAAGGCAGAACACAAATATATATGAAAAATATCAGAATAACTAGTGATACTACTAATGATAACTACATGTATTAGGAATGGTATTAACCTTTAGCAGTGGGTGCGTGAACTGTCTAATATGTAACCTGAATATCACTGTGATGTTCATTTGTTTTTACATAAGGTTGGGAACTACAAACGCACAGTGAAGCGGATTGACGATGGTCATCGGCTTTGCAACGATCTGATGAACTGCATCCAGGAGCGTGCCAAAATCGAGAAAGCCTATGCGCAGCAACTGACTGAGTGGGCTAAGAGATGGAGGCAGCTGATAGACAAGGGTAAGGCATGTCATCTTGCGCAAAGCAGATGTTTCAGATTAACACAGAGATTAAAGTGAAAATACATGAATACTGTTTACTTAACAATTATCTTATTTAAAGTGCAGTAATCTGGAAAAAAGTATTTCCTGTAACCACTTGTTGCCTGGGTTGGTTCTGTCACAGCTCAACCCTAATCAAAGGTTGCAGTAGTTTAATTTCTATAAAAAGCAAGAGTGATAAAGGGATTAGGCGAGGAATGCGGTTAATAGACAGGCAAAGGGCAGCGGTGGCTCAGTCCGTCGGAGGACCTGGTTGGGAACCAGAGGGGTTGCCTAGAGTGTGTTGGCTTGTAATTTCCCCTGTTCAAGGATTAATAAAGTATGTTCTTCTTCTTTTCTAAATCTTGGACAGTCTGTCATTGCACATGGAATTTGACTGGTATATTTATTTAAGAGGCTGATGAGAGAAGGGGAATAGGTTAGTAGGTGGGTGTGGGATATCAGGTGACTGGGCAAGGTGGGAATGTCTGGAGTAAATACAGGGAAAATCTGAAGTGAAAGGAGGGTTCAGATTTAATATTGGCACAAAAATAGCCCAACCATAAACATGTAGGGCAAGATGATGATGTGATGATGTCACACATCTTGGCAAATTTGCCACAGTCCTTCCACACCTTTAAGTTTTTTATTCTCACAGTTTTCTCAGGATTGGGGGCTAAACCATTTGTTGCAAGACTACTTGTTCTTGTAGCTTTATGACCCTAAGTGTGTTTTCATCAACATACTGCAGAATACATACACAATATATATATATACAACTTTCTGATTTTATTGACAAATTAAGATCAAAAGCACGTAAAACTTCTGTACATCCTTCTATATATTCTTTTTTTATCTTTCAAATAAAACTTCAGTGCCTTGCTCTGTCTTCATTCCTTTACCAGGGCCTCAATATGGCACAGTAGAAAGAGCTTGGATGGCGGTGATGACAGAGGCAGAGAAGGTGAGCGAGCTTCACCAAGATGTAAAGACCTACCTGATCAATGAGGACTTTGAGAAGGTGAAGAACTGGCAGAAGGACTTGTACCACAAACAGATGATGGGAGGGTTCAAGGAAACCAAAGAAGCAGAGGAAGGCTTTAAGAAAGCTCAGAAGCCCTGGGCTAAAAAGCTGAAAGAGGTAAGTGAGTGTGATTTTCACTCATACTGCACTTTTATGGGGAAGGGGGACCAAGGGTCAGTACACATAAACCTCAGAAGGTTTTTTAGTCTGGTCTAGGCATGTTTAGAGTTTGTTTTACTTGAAGCAGATCATCTGCCTCCATCTCATCCAATCGCTTGCTTCCTCTTCTATCCCTCCAACCCTCTTCATGTCCTCCTCCACTTCTTCCCTGTACTTTCCCTCTGGTCCTCCTCTTGTCTTCCTGCCTGGCAGCTCCATCTTCAACATCTTTGTCCAATATGTCCACCATCCCTCCTCTCCACATGTCCAGACCATCTCAACTGTCCCTCTTTATCTCCAAACTGCTCAACCTGAGTTGTCCCTCTGATGTACTCATTTCTAATCCTGTCCATCTCGGTCACTCCCAGTGAAAATCTCAACATCTTCAGTTCTGCCACCTCCAGCTCTGCTTCCTGTCTTTTTGTCAGTGCCACCGTCTCCAAACCATACATCATGGCAGGTCTCACTACTGTCATGTAGTCACTCTTTCACTCTTGCTGCTGTCGTTCAATCACAAATAACCCCTTACATATATCTCCACCCACTCCACTCTTGTGCTCTGTTGCTTTGGATGGTTGACACCAAATATTTAAACTCATCCACCTTCACTACTTCTATTCTTTGCATCTTTACCATTCCACCCGTCTCCCTCTCATTCACACACCTATTCGGTCTTGTATTTATCAACAATTCCAATAATTTATTTTAAAAAGATGTTTTAAATGATTTAGAATTTGATCTTATTAGATGCTTGTTTCTTCTGTTTGTTATATTTTCTGTTCAGCTCGAGGCTGCCAAGAAGTCGTATCACATGGCCTGCAAAGAGGAGAACCTGGCCTCCAAACGAGAGGCTGGAAGTAAGGGGGACACATCTGTGACAGCTGATCAGCAAAAGAAACTCCAGGAGAAAGTGGACAAGTGCAAACAGGACTCACAGAAGGTGAGCGCATCGGCTGCTGCTGCTCCAAAATCATTATGCAAAAGGTCTTTTCAAAGGTCAAGCCAAAGGCAAATAAGGCTATTATAAGTCTGCCCAGCTGAAGCTGGTGTAGCATTGTTAATATGTGACAGTGTACTGCTCATTCTCTACTCCTGAAGTGGACTTTATTCTCCTTTTACTGCTACACACCCTTTACTCTCCTGAGCTTTGGTTCTCACCTGTGCCAGAACTGTTCTCTAAATGTTTGTCTGGTTTACATTTGGCCCCATAACTGAAAAAGATGAGCATGCTGCCAAAGTGTGTTAATAAAACCGCAGCCATCCCAAGACCTTTGAATCTTATTACAAACTTAAATAGAAATGTTTATAAACAATATAAACATTTATTTAAACAAAACTTTCATCTTATATATTTCTTTAGAAATGCAAATCACATGGAAATAAAGCCAACATTAGAAACACACCCTTTTTAAAAGCTTAAATACCCACTCTCCGCTGATGTGGAATCTAGAACTGGTTTCATGCATTTCTACTAAAAATAATGAAAACATTTTTTTTCAGTGCTCAAAAGAAATGGCTTGACCTAAAGATTAAAGCAAATGGCTATGAGGGGTACTACGTCAACAAATTCATGGATGATTTGTAGATGTAACCTACAGATTCTGTCCGCCATGGTTTTCTTTTATAATTACACCAACCTTTTATACATAATGACCCTGAGTGGCAGTGTTAATTGTGGTGATGGAGCATTACCGGAGATATGGCTTGATGATATTGTTTTTAATGGTTTCTGGAGCTTAAAAGATCAGAAAGAAAAGAAAAATAAACCAAAAACTGATTTGTCTGTGCTTTTTGGAGATTTGACGGAAATAGGAAAATATTTCCAATGACACTCAGACTTTATTTTTAACCTTATCTGCAGTTTTCATGCAAGTCAGTGCAGTTCAAAGTGCATCACAAATGACTGTAAATCTAATAAGACAGAGAAAAATGTAATAAAACAAAGCGGATAACATAGTTATTTATATTACATTTAAAATACTCTATAGATACACTAAGTAAGTTTTCCTTTAAACCCAAGGTTATTATTATATCTCCAAAAAGTGAAGATATTATGGAATCATTAGCACCTCTGCCACCAAAAATCCTTCATGTTATCGTGATAGTGCAAAAACTATTTGATGCAGGGTTTTGAATTTTGGCATTGTGGTTGACCTCCATGAGATCTGATGAAATTTTCAACTATTTTGAAAACACAGATTGGCCACTAGGTGGCATTTTCTGTAAATGTTTGACATTTTTAGCTGTATCTATGTAACTATTCATCTGATCTCCACAAAACAAAAGCCAAATTGATCGTGAGATCGTATGATTTCATGGTGACACATGTCGTGTCTGCCACCATTGCTGTCTGTTGTTGTCACAGCTGAATTCAGTTAAATAGTTTTTCAGGGATATTGAATCAACTGCTGCATATATTGGTTCTTAATCCAATTTGCATTAAAAATAAAAAAATAACAAATTGACCATGGCATCTAGTCTCACATCATGTAAGGTGGGGTTGGGTCAGGTCAACATTCATGAAGAAATTGGAGCTTTTCGAAGCTATACTTTTAGTGGTCTCATGGTAGCAGCTAGTTGTTAACTAAAACTAAAGTTAAAGCTAGGACTAGTTGTGGTAAAGCATTAGTTATCAGAAATACAAATGTAATATTTTTGAAATATAAAAACTAACTGAAAATATCTCAAATGTAGAAAATGAATTAAAATAAAATAAAAATCTGGATGAAATGTCCTTTGTTTTAGTTTGTGTTGTTTTTTAAAAAATTCGTCAACACAACCATCCCGATGAGGCTGTGGCGTTTATGTTTGTTGAGACTTAAGATGTGTGCTGACTGTGAGTTATCTGATTTCACCAAGTGTTGTGTATATAATGTTTTATTTCCTAAATTTGGTCCATGACATATACCGTCCATATAATGGTAATTAGAGACTCTAACACTGAAATCAATAAAAACTAAACTAAAACTAAGCAGTTTCAAACAATAAAAACAAAACTAAAACAAGCAAATCCAATCTGAAAACTAACAAACTAAATTCAAAAGAAGACAAAAACCCAAAACAAAATAGAAATAAAAAAGTAATTAGAAAATAACCATAATAGCATTTGGTTTAAACATTTTAACACTTCCAGCTTCTCTCAGATCCTCTAGCAGACTGTTCCAGTGACTCAGGATGTAAAACCTCCTCAAAGGTTTTTGGAAAAACTAGTAGATTTGTGTGAGAGGACCTGAGGAGTTAATATGGTGTTACCATGAGACCAAGAAGAGCTTTACCTCTTGAATGATTCTTTGGTCATGCCTTTGTTTGTGTGTGCTTTGTATTCCAACCTAGGCGAAGGAGAAATATGAGAAGGCTCTTGATGAGCTGAACAAGTGCAACCCTTCATACATGGAGAACATGGAGCAGGTGTTCGACCAGTGCCAGCAGTTTGAAGAGAAGAGGCTGAGTTTCCTCAGGGAGGTGCTGCTGGATGTCAAACGCCACCTCAACCTCACAGAGAACCAAAGGTTTGACAAGTTTGAAATCATCCAGGATAAGAAATTTACCGGCTAATGATTACCCTTCCACTGAATTCTTACTCTCTGTTCATAGTTATGCTACAGTGTACAGAGACCTTGAATACACCATAATATCAGCCAGCCCAAAAGAAGATCTGAAGTGGTTCAACAACACTCATGGCCCTGGCATGCATATGAACTGGCCACAGTTTGAGGTACTGAAATACCAAAATGAGAGACATGTATGCTGACTGACCATTAAACAAACAACCTGCCATTTTACAAACTATACCAAATTGCATTTTTTCCAGTGTTAGATCAGAATACTCATAAAATGTTCATGTCTCTACCCTACATGTAAAGCTAAAGACTGCAGCTTTTTAGCTCAGCTGACAATAATGATGGGAGACTTGCGGAAACAGCAAGCATGTAAAAATTGGACAAGTTGGGGTTTGCCTGTGATCATGTACAGTAAAATGACTCCTTCCTGCCATCACGGCTTGTAACTAAATCCACAAAGTTAGTTACTCTGAGCAGCATATCTGCAGAAAAACAATCCAATTTTTCAAACAATTTTTGATTTGACAGCTGATTCCAGAGAAATGTTGATTCTGTTGATATCACTAAATGGAGATCCAACCATTTTGCTAAGTGGCTATGCGAAGTTCAAATGAAATGCAGCATGCTGAGGAACACCTGGAACTGAAAAACAGATACTGTGCTGTGCTTTAAAATCCAATTGTAAACCTCATTTTCTTTGTGCAGGAGTACAACCCAGACCTTGCCCATAACATCTCAAAGAAAGAGAAGTCAAAGAAAGGAAACGATGCAGTCATGTTGACTAACATTTCGACGACAGTGGACCACGCTCAGGCTGGAGACCGAGGAAGGTAACATCAGTTATCGGTGCCTTTAATGTGTCTTCTATTCAAATTGTCTTATCGAAATCAGCCTCCAAATGTCTGTTGTATTGTTTCAAATAGCCCAAACTGACTTTGCTTACCATAACTGCTATAACCAGCATCTACTTTAAAGGTTTGGTGTCATATTTATCATTTGTACTTATGTAACCACAATAACCTTTTATCACAGCCACAGCTCACACAAAATATAAAACGTACAAAAACAAAGTAGTGCTCGATGCCATATTTTTCTAGAAAGCTGGATGGATTATGTGATTCCTCAACATGTTTCTTTCAGTGTGAGCAGCTACGATAAAAACCAGGCATACACAGCCTCCACAGAGTGGTCAGATGAGGACCAGACAGGCCCAAACTCAGACACCAACGGAGGCTCAAACCCGTTTGATGAAGATGTGGGCAAAAGTGTGAGAGTGAGAGCGCTGTATGACTACGATGGCCAAGAACAGGATGAGCTCAGCTTCAGAGCAGGTGAGTGAGGCAGGTGCTGTTAATATTGTTTGTGATAATGAAGGGATGGACATGATCAGCAGCAGTACTCAGGCTGTGGCATTTAAATGATGCTCAGAAGGTACTTAGGCGAACAAAGTGTGCAAAGAAAATATCCCCCACATCATTATGCCACCAGCTGGAGCCTGAACCATTGATTCAAGCCGGGATAGATCCATGGTTTCATGTTGTTTATGCCAGATTCAGACTTTACCATCTGAATGTCAGAGCAGAAACAGAGACTCATCAGACTGGGCAGCATTTTTCCAATCTTCTGTTGTCCAATTTTGGTGAGCCTGTGTGAATTGTAGCAACTGTTTCCCATTCTTAGCTGGCAACAGTGGCACCCAGTGTGGTCTGCTGCTGCTGTAACCCATCTGCTTTAAGGTTCGACATGTTGTGCATTCAGAAATGCACTTTGGCACACCTTGGTTGTAACAAGTGGTTATTTGAGTTACTATTACCTTTCTATCAGCTCAAAGCAGTCTGGCTATTGTATTCTGATCTCTGGCATCCACAAGACATTTTCTCCCAGAGAACTGTCATCCACTGGGTATTTTCTCCTTTTTGGACTATTCTTTGTAAATAATAGATGTGGTTTGGTGAGAAAATTCTAGCAGATCAGCAGTTTCTGAAACATTCAGTGCAGTCCATCTGGTACAACAAGCATGCCACATTCAAAGTCACTTAAATCACCTTTCTTCCCCATTCTGATGCTCAGTTTGAAACTCAGCGGGTCATCTTGACCATGTATAAATGCATTAAATTGCTGCCATGTGATTGCCTGATTACATATTTGCATTAACACGCAGTTCAAAAGGTATACCTCATGAAATGGCTGGTAAGTGCATATATACTCTTAGAGTGGTGGATGCTAATCTAAAATGTGGTCGAAGTTTCACATAGTGAGGTCAGAGTATGCTCAAGTAATCCCTGTTAGCCAAGAACTCCAGCTTCAGACTAGTCCAAATACTCAGTTTCTCCTGGATGTGAAATAGCTCAAAGAGAGGGGAAATCCCTAATATGGTCATCTCAGGCAGCTATGGCAGTGAGAACAGAAGCCCCACTGAGACATTGAACAAACCTTGGAGCTGCACAAAGGCCCAGTATAAGAGAAATAGATTATAGATAAGAATTTATAAATAAATTATTTTAAACTGTGTAAAATGCAAAGCTAGCAAAGCTACTTTAGTAGAGTCCAAGAACAAAAATATGGAGTTGAAAATGTGTATAATAGGTTCATTTTAATGTTGTTGTTGACAGGTGTATAAGTGATGCTGGCAGTTTCTCAAAATCTCCTTCTGCACATTTCTGTCTCTGATAAAGGAGATGAGTTGACAAAGCTGGAGGATGAGGATGAACAGGGCTGGTGCAAAGGTCGCCTAGACAACGGCCAGCTGGGTCTTTACCCAGCCAATTACGTGGAGCCAGTCTAACTGTTCCAGCTGAGGACGCTTTCCTCATCAAACCCAGACTGAACCCTCCAGTCATGACTGCACATTGCCAGAGACTTCAAAGCAAATCAAAGCCTTCTCTTCCTGTCAGGCACAGTGAGCTGTCTTCATCTCGGCACTCATCGCGAAGAAGACTCAATCTGTTCAGGATCACTTCTTCACCTCCAGATACTGCAACTGAAGCAAAATGTTGTCTTTTGTGTGTAGCTGTGTTTGACACCTGTTGTGACGCTAACATGCCATACAGGATGTTCTCTCATTATATTATTGATATGGTATTGTCAGCTGTGCCTGGATAGTGAGAATGAGCTATGCATTGTGCATTTCTTGTATATATTTCTCTTTTTTTTAACAGTCTAGATGCTTGTACAGTTTCTTTCCTTGTAGCGTAGTGTTTTCTTCCTTAGTATTTACATATTTAGTCCTAAAGGAGCAGTTTGACATTTTGGGAAATGTGCGAATTTGCTTTTGTCATGATGGTTAGATGAGAAGATTCATACTTCTTACATATCTGTACAGAATCACAAAGCTACAAACAGATAGTTGTTCAAAAGTAACAACTCATTAATGAGCTAGCTACATGGACAAAAGTATTAGGCCACCTACACATTTCACCGACAGGAGTTTTTATGAAATCCCATCCTAAATTAATAGGTGTTAAAATGGAGTTGGCACCTCGTTTAAGCAGCTTTAATAACTCCTACTTTTCTGGGAAGGCTTTTTATAAGGTTTTGGAGTTTGTCTGTTGGAATTTTTGCCCATTCATCCAAAAGAGCATTTATGAAGTCAGACACTGATCTTGGACAAGAGGGTCTGACTCACAGTCTTGGTTCTAGTTCATCCAAAATTTGTTTGATGGAGTTGAATTCAGGGGTTTTTGCAGACTAGTCAAGTTCTTTCACGCCACACTTACCCAACCATGTCTTTATGGACCTTGCTTTCTGCACTGGGGCACAGTCATGCCGGAACAGAAAAGGGCCTTCTTTAAAATGTTCCCACAAAGTTGGAAGCATGGAATTGTCCATATTGTCTTGGTAAACTGAAGCATTAAGATTTCCTTTGACTGGAACTAAGGGATCCAGGCCAACCCAAGAAAAAACCCCGTTGCATTATCCCCCCACCAAACTTTACATTTGACACAATGCAGTCAGACAAGTAACGTCAGTCACTAAACCCAGGCTCATCTATCAGGCTGCCAGATAGACTGGCAGAGTGCTCCACTACCAGTGGTGACATGCTTACAACCACTCCATCCAACACTTGGCATTGTGCCTGGTGATGTAAGACTTGCATGTGGCTGCTCAGCTATGGAAACCAATGCAGTCATGCTCCCAGTGCAGTTTTTTTTGTTGTTGATTTTAATATGGGGGAGGTTTGGAACTCTGCAGTTATTGAGTCAGCAGAGTGTTATTAGTTTTTATGCACTATGTACCTCAGTACTCAGTGACCCCGCTCTGTAACTTTACGTGGTCTGCAACTTTGTCATTGGGTTGCTGTGGTTCCTAAACACTTCCACTTTGCAATAATACCTCTTACAGTTGGCCATGGAATATCAAGGAGGGAAGAAATTTAACAAACTGACTTGTTGCGACAGTTGCATTTTGCATTTTATTACAGTACCTGGAATTTATTGAGCTCTTTAGAATGAACAGTTTTTTTCACAAATGTTTGTAAGAGCAGACAGCATGGTTGGGCTATTTTGTACACCTGTGACAGTGGGACTGAATGAAACACCTAAGTTCATTAATTAATAGCTGCGGCCCAGTACTTTTGTCTATTTAATGTATCTTGGTTAGTGGGCTGCATACAGTTGTTAGTTTATAAAAAAAATATGAATTTCACTCACAGGATATGCTAATGCACAGTAAACCATATTATTTATTTATGTGATATTTCCATTAAAACCAAACATTATAAACACAGTTGAGAAGAGAACTTTAAACTCTTATACAATTTAAGCAGGTGAGTTTTATAAAAAATAACTTGTACAGCTGACCAAGTACGCGTCGAAACTTGGCTATAAATATGTTTGTTTCTCCTGTAAAGTCAGACATTTTTACATGGGAGACTGTAGGGATGGACTCACGTTTGGAACCAACTTCAAGTGGTCATTTGAGGAACTGCACCTTTTGGTACTTTATGCTGGCCTTAAAGGGTTGAAGCTGGTGTTAGACACTCCTCATACATGTAATTAAGATACAGTTTTGGATAGAACCACAAAAGCTAAACCAAAAAATAGAAAATATGAAATAGTACAAGCGGTTATTTAGAGGTTTTAAGTTAAGCCTAGCGAGCTCTCTAGCAGTTTATCATATTTAGCATGCAAACATAAGAGTTGTATCAGTCTTCTCATCTTACTGTTTGTAATAAAGCAAAAAACATATTTTCCCTGAATGCTGAACTAATTCTTTAATGCCTTGACTTGTTTTTGCGCTCCGCTCCACAGCATGTCACTGAATTAGCATTTTGAAACAGGATAAAACACAGCTCCCCATCAGACGCTCTAAGCAGAGCTTGTCTTTGAAATGGAAATATGTACTCTACCAAACAGTGCAAGGATTGTTTACATTAACCCCCCCGTCCCACCTATTTACAGCAACGTGCCTGTTAACACTATTACCTTCTATTGAGTTTCTCCTTCTCTACATATGTTAATAATGTTGACGCCATGAACAAAACGATGCCTGGAAATATAAATTTGTAGCTGTTTTGTATGGAGATTAGCTTTATTTCACATGTAGGTTTTTTTCTGCAGTTATTGAGACTTATCTGTTATGAGTGACTTCAGCTCTGGGATTACATGCATGCCAATGCTCCCACATACTTGTTTGCTCATCTGATTTGAACTGATCCAGTGCATGGCCTTGATTTGTTTCCACCAAATTATTGGCTGAATTTTGATTAAATCAATACTCCTACACTATCAGGATGATTAGGACCTGTTTCACCGTGTACCAGAAGTGCAGACTGCATTCAGTTTTGGGTCTTTCTCTTTAAATGGTTTTTGCCTTAATCAAAACCTGTACACAAACAAAGAGATTTGCAGTGTGTGTGTGTGGCCCTGGTTTAGATTGGTTCGTTTCTCAAACTACTGGTGAAGACTGCTCTTTTGTCAGTGAGGAAGGCAGGTGTTCTCTCACTGATGCAGACAGAGAAAGCTGCAACGAAAAAAGCGGAAAGAGGATCCGTCTCTGAAATATTGATGAGACAGTCGCCTTTTCTGCTGCAGGAACTAAATTCATTTCCACAGAATCCAGGAGGGAAGTGTCTCTTGTTTTAGTGTTATACTCTTTTTTCTTTTAAAGTGTTGCCTCTGTTAGTTCTGGATTAAGAGTGGTGAAATATATATTGCCTTACCAAAATCTACTACCCTGCTGCTCCAAAGACTCTCAAACACCACCTTCCACCAAGTGAAAGAGAGCTCGTCTCCACAGAATCTGACTCCAGCTTGTAAAGATCAGTTTACCCTAGTGTGACACGCAGACCCTCTTTGACTGATTGATTATATAAATTTAAACACTTCAGCATCTAAACTGTCTTAATTTTATCTTTTTATTTGAAACAGAACGGGACTGTTTACACATTTAATGGCAAGGAAAAGCTACAGCTGCAGCATCCACTGTGAACCTCTTTAAGGACAGGAAACCATATTTAAAAATGCTCAAGCGCTCCTTTCTTTTCTGTCTATAGCTCATGCTGCAAACTAGAGGGCTTTTTCTCTTTTTTCTTTTAGCTTAGTGCTGTAATTTTCAAACTGTAGTGCCTGTTCGAGCAAAAATAAAAGATGTCATCAGAAAACTGAGATGCACAAAAGAGTCTGTCTGAGATGAAAAATATGTGTGAGCATAGTCAGTATTTGAATATACAAAGTGAGGCTGAACAGAAATGTGAATACTGTGATGGAATGTAGCTTAAATCAGAAGGGAAAGATTCATTCAGAAAGTAGCAATCCTCTGTAGTTAAAATGCTTCATTACAAGCAAAGTTTCAGCATTATGTTAAGTAAAGGTGCCATGGTACAGTTAGAAAAGTATAAAAGTTGTGCTCCCAGTTGTAGAAAACTGGCCTTTGTGAGAGCAAGAATAGATGATCATGAATGTGTAATTTAAAATATTTTAATGTAGTTGGTTAAGGTGGAGCCAGTTGGAGCAAATATTGCATGCAGTCTTGAGAAAGAAAGTACACCCTCTTACAATTGTATGGTTTTAAATATCAGGACTTAACTGAAAAAACAGAACTGGTCCTTGCGTCTTAAAATTGGGTAAATACAACCTCAGATGAACAACAGCACATGACATATTACACCGTCATTATTTGCTTAACAAACACTGAGTCAAAGTACAGACCCAGTGTGGGAAAAACTAAGAACACCCTTACTGCTTCCATGGGAATTAGGGTAAGTAGCAGCTAGGTGCTACTAATCAAATTCATTTGATTAATTGATCATCAGCCAGTGTGACCACCTTTATAAAAGCTGATGTTTTGGCAGTTTGCTGGGATGTGTGTTAGCACAAAGCTAAGGAGGCGAGACATCAAGGTCAGTCCATCGTTCTACAGTGAACAAAATTATTTACACATGCCTCTTGCTATAAACAACATGGCAGTGGAGAAGTTTGGCCATAATGCACAGCACCACCAAACACAAAATATCAACACAAATACCTCATACCAGCTTTCAAGCATAGTGGTGGAGGGATGATGATTTGGGCTCGTTTTGTAGCCGCAGGACCTGGGCACCTTGCAGTCATTGAGTCAACCACGAAAGTAGTCTAAATTCAAATGTGAGGTCATCTGCTAAAGCTTGGCCAAAATTGTGTCATGCAACAGGACGATGATTCTCAAGCACACTAGCAAATCTACAGAAGAATGGCTGAAAAAGAATAGAATCAAAGTGTTGCAATGACCCAGTCAAAGCCCAGACCTTAACTCAACTGAAATGCTCCATGCTTGCATTTTTCACTCTATGCTTCTGCATTCTGGCCTAATTTTTGCTGAATGAATAATGACATAGTGTAATTTGTTGTGTATTGTTGTTCATCTGAGGTTGTAGCTATCTAATTTTGAGATCTGCCACGGACCAGATGATTTTTTTATGTCCTGTGTAAAACATTAGAATTGACAGAGCGTGTTTCGCATGACTGTATTTGACGTTAAATCATCACGTTTCTCATACTATATTTATTATAGCTGTCAGGTGAACTAAGGAGAGTTGAAAAATGCAGTGTTTATAAATTACTATGGAATTACTATGAAAAATATTTGTGGATAATGAATGCAGGTTTGCTTTGGCAACAGCTTATGGAATTGTGTTAACTCAACACAAAACACAAAAACTTTATGAGCAATATTCACAAATACTAAAGGTGCTAAGATAAATCCAACAGAAGACCAGTCTGGTATTTTTAGTGGAAGGAACAGAAATCCTCAACAAGTACCTTAAAACTGGACTTTACACCACTACCCAAGTTCCTTCTTTCAAACTGCAAAACAGCATAGCTATAAATAGCCAAATATGACAAGGAAATTATTACCTAGATTTCTCTTATTTTCTCTCCCTCCATGGTCATTGCCTTCACTGTAACAAATTTAATAAACAGAAGCATTATTTGAAAATAGCCAGGTAAGTTCCTTATTAAAAATCAGGTGTAAACACAGCGTTTAGACCTATTCATTTACATCTAAACAAAGTGAATCAAAATTAAAAAAAAGAAACTTGATATAGACACACTTACTTTTACAGGCTATAGATAATTCTGCCCATAGTGGGAGTCTTAATTTTCTGGTTTTACACCAATGCTTTTTCAAAGCATAGGGAAATAAACCTCAAAATATCTCAAATGAGAGGTTCCTGAAGGAGTATTTAATGGTGACCGTCTGAAATTGCTCCCATTTGATGATTTCACAAAGACAATAGCGCCACACCCTGCCACAAGAGGGCACCATAACCAAGCAATCGCTAAAGATGTTTTTTTTTTAATATTGGCAGATTCCTACAAACAGCCTCAGAAACACTATATTATAATTTCATTTATCAACCCTATTAGTTTAGAAAAGTCATTTCCAAGCCACAAGATTAGAATTACAAATGGTTTTTGGTTTCATTATTTAAAAGAATAATAACTGCATTTTATTTGTTTATAAAACACTTGTCTGGTCCTGCTGAATTTACAAGTGGGATTTGGCCTTTTCACGTATATTGACACAGCTCTTACATCCACACTGCATTAATACCTACAGTCAGAATAGAATCACCAGTCAGTCTTACATGTTTTATTAGGATTGTGGGAAGCAACTCATGAAGGGACAGGGAGAACATGCAAATTCCACACAGAAAGGCCAGGACGGAAGAAGATTCACAACCAGAATCTCTTCACTGTGAGGTGACAGTGCCATGTTTTGTCTGACATGCATCCTCTTATACTGTTAGTGAAACTGGTTTTTAATAATTGCATCTGTTACAGCGCTCACACGACTTACAAGGAAAGTCTGCAGTGGAGAACTGTTGGAGAACTGCTGTCTGTTTTCTAAGTAAATTTTATGGTTGACTGGTTGTTTCTTTTTCTCACTGACAGCTGGCCAAACACAGATAAAAGTCCTGACTACTACCAAATGCACATTCTATTTTACTGTTGGACTCAAGTCCATCAGGATCAAATTTGCTCTCTTGAGTCTCTGCTTTGTTTTAATGTAAGAGCAGAAATAACTTGTCAGAGAGGCAAATCAACACTGTCATTCCCTGAAGTTTTGCAATACTTGTCTGTGTATTATCACTCAGGATGCTGTTGATGAGTAAACTAATCACAGATATCAAACAGTCATAACTTTTCACTGAAGGGTGGATGTCTTAATCCCACTTTATCCTTTTAATCCATGGTTCCCATTGTGCAGCTGAAGCCTATACAGTACATACTCGGATTATTCACTTATGTCTCTTACTCATTAAAGGAGCCGCTTTCTGACTGCAAGATTAAACTGCTCCCCGTAGCTCCAGGCAATCATCTTGGCAGATGTTCATGACTCACCATGAAAGAAAGTATAATTGTGACACGTCTGAAAACCTGTTGGACTGTATGAAAGAACAGTTACAGACGGGAAAGGATAAGAGTAGGATGACAGTAACGGCATAGATTAGAGCAGAACATCTAAAAAGTAAGTAAGTAACAATAGTTGAGCCTTTTAGGAACTTCCCAAAGTTGATTTCACATTCACTCCATTCACATATTGCTAAGAAATAACATAGGAAGTCAGTTAAAAGAATAAAGTTTGGATAATGAGTTGTCACTCAGACAGATGTTTACTTAGACATTTCCAGATAATAATAGCAGTTGAATGTAGAGCCCACAAGTATTTATATTAAATAGATGCAATTTAGTTTCCTAGAAGTTAAAACCTGTCATGATCAATGCCACAGTGAGAGAGAGTTAAGGTTGGCCAGTAATACACTGGCACCTCAATTTAGATTGAGCCCACAAAAATAGAGCTACAGTTCTCTAACATTCAACATTTTAACACTATAAGAATAACATTTAAAAACATTTACTAAATTATTAGTAAATTAATATTAAACTTCTTTTCACTGCTAATATACTGAAGTCTTTGAAGGTTATGTGCTTCATGTCACCACTATGGTGAAGGTCTGGATTGTTGAAAAGTGGGTGGGAGATTCCAGAAATGTTTTTGGTAGCAAGAGCTTTTCTGGATGCAGCAATCTGAATGGAAAACAGAGAGGAAATAATCATTGGAACACTGGAGCAAACATCTGTGTTACTGTGTGGAAACCATGCAAACGGCAAATAGAATGTTTTCATATTGTATATACACAAGGCAGAACAGGAATGCAGTGGTTGGCACTGCCACCTCACAACAAGAAGGTCCTGGGTTTGAATCCAGTGGCCAGCTGGCACCTTGCTGTGGTTGCCAAATTCTCCCTGTGCCTGCCTGGGTTCTTTCCAGGTACTCTTCCTGCAGTCCGGTGATATGCATGTTAGGTTAATTGGTGATTCTATTTTGGCTCTAGGAGTGAATGGTCGTCTGCCTCTTTTGCTCGCCTTGTGATAGACTGATGATCTGTCCAGAATGTACCCTTCCCTTTGGTGCAGTTGGGATAGGCTTCTGCCCCCCGCCAAATGAGTCAGAAGAAGATAGATGTTTTTGCATGGAAATGTGAGCTACACTGGATAACTGATAAAATGCAGAAATTGGGCTGATGAGCTAGTTCAGTGTTACATGGCAGACTATATATTAAAAATGCATGTCACTTCTGGATAGTGTCCCTGTAGTGTAGTGGTTTACACATTTACCTTATGAGCCAAAGGTCCCTGGTTTGATTCCAGGTGGGGGGAAAAGCGCCTCTCACCATAGATGGTTGTTTCAGAAAGAGCATCTGGCATAAAATCTCTGCCAAATTGTGGTGACCCCTTGGGGAGAATACAAGGGAGCAGCTGAAGGTACATGTAGCCTCTGGGTCTGAAAAGGGAATGTGGTAATGCCTTAAACCACCATTCCTTTTAATAGGCATCAGGGAAAGACTTCTCTGGTTAGAAATCTATGGAAAACCTGCCCTTGGCACTTGTGCCCTCTTTGACCTCTGTGAAAACTTTCCTGATGACTTTATGCTTCAGTCATGTGTTTCAAGTCACATAAAAGAAAAATTTAAATGCTTTTTGTGTAAAAATTATCATTTTTCAGAATCAGAGAGTAGGATAATCCAAGGTAGTGCAGTGCAAGCCTCCTTGGTTTCACAGTCAGATTCAATCTTTGCTCATCACATTTAATTAAAAAAAAAACTGAAGATGGCGAAAACACTCAGCTCAAGGCTTCATAAAAGAACTGCATTCTTCTTCTTCTTTCAGCTGCTCCCACCAGGGGTCACCACAGCGGATCATCGTTATGAATCCGCACATTTGATTTGGCAAAGTTTTTACACCGGATGCCCTTCTGGATGCAACCCTCCCCATTTACCCGGGCTTGGGACCGGCACTAGGAGTACATTGGCTTGTGGGCCCCTGTGGCTGGGTTTATAAAAGAACTGCATTAACAGTGGGTAATGTCACTGTGGTTATGTGGTTGATCATGGCTGATATACAAGCTAACTGCCCTATCACCATGGGCCTACCTAGCCTTAGTTTTCTGCTGTGTGTATTAATTTGTATTTAGAAGGGTCTACATCTGCAGTTTTGTTGTGTCAGTGCAATTAAATTATCTTTACTCTTTTGACTCTTCAACAGGTACAACAATAGGTTAGCAAGAATGTCATGAGTTTTGTTGGCCTTTTAAACTTAAAAATTTAATAAATTTTAAAAAACACAAGTTAGCCCTGAAATTTTGCTACAAAAAGGTTCTAGATTTTAACCTGTGACCTTTCTGTGTGGAGTTTACATGGTCTCCCTGTGACTATACAGGTGCTCAGGTGTCCTCCCACAAACACTTTGTTCTCAAACTTTTTTCTGGCATATCCCACTTCAAAAAAACTCCTCAGTCATTAACAACAAAAATGGATCACGAGTGACCTGGATAGCAACAGCAAGCTCTTGTTTATTTTTCAATTATTTTTCAATGAATTTTCACTCCATATTTTCCCCTGGCAGGTCACACCCCAGCTAAAGTGCCTCTGTGTCTCGCCCTATGACCACTGGGATGGGCTCCAGCCACAAGTCACCTAAAGTTGTATAAATAAAATGGGTATTCCAATAATTCATCCTGACTGGAAAATTAATATCTGCAGATCAGTCCAACAATTGTTGACAAATTTTACTGAAAACAACTTCAGGTTGGCAATAAAGCGGAACAAAAAAACATTTCATATTTTAGGGATGATGAATCTGTGCAACATGTCATGGCATATCCCAGCTAAAACTTAATTTTTATTACATCTTTAGTCTCCATTTGATAATTAATTTCAAGTCTTTAATTTTATCTTATTTTGAAAGCTTTGGGTTTCAAGCACTCACAGCATTAACTGGAGTATACAGCTGTATGAACGGAGCTGACAGAGTAAAATACATAAAGCTACGCATTAGGGAATTCATTACGCTTAAGAAGCTGTACTTTATAAAATAAAAAAAAATATATATATACAAGTGCTCCATCAAAGCAGGGTTTGGGGATTTCACACTTGGATCCAAATGTCCCAAAAAGAGGAAGTCTCCTTCTCAGTACTTTTTACATGAGATTAAAAGAAGACAGTTTCCTGTTCAGACAAAGACAGTGCAGCTGTCTGTGGGGGCATTTTCCTGATGTTTTTACTTCAGAGCAATCAGTTGTAACTCTTTGATTTCAATTCAAGATATTGTACATAAACAGGCAGATCATGCAAATGATAAGGCAGTTTATTTATTGTTTTTCTGTTTTGTTTTGTCTTTTTTAAAATATGTGGGGGGGTTTTCCATTTTGCAGCAGGAAAAAGCCTCAACAGCCACACTGTCTTTGCCTCTTCCCCTCTGACCCTGCACAGATAAGACTTCATGCAGCAGATGCCAGCTGTTACTTCAGTGTTGGCAGTGGAGGTGTGTACCATCGGGGTTAGTCAGTGCACATGTTCCGTGTCACCATTTCATCTCAGGGCTTAGGTGTTCAGGCACATGGTGTCACAATTTGTCCTTTCAGTTTTGTAAGTTCCCATCTCTTCCTCCTTCCGCTCTGCTTGCAGCCTCATACTGGGTGAACAAACTGGTAAACCAGTCTCTGAGACACGTCGGGCTTGCGGATGATGCCTTTCTTGTAGTACTGACGTATGGAGCGGCTCAGTTTGTCATAGTTCATGGCAGGTCGATTCTTTCGGAGTCCCCACAGTCTCGCAACGTGAGCAGAGTCTTCAATTTTAAAAATACCTGGTGGAAATCCAAAGAGGATTCAAATTAGTTTAAACACATCACAAAACAGTTTGGTGACTGCATTTTATGTACTCTCATAACAGGAGGCATGTTCAGATTAGTCTTTCAATTACAGCCATTTTTAATTGGTTCCATAATTATAAACCTTTTACTCTTTCACTTTAACAACATATCATTATGTTTGACTACCTCTTTTATTGTTCTACAGTGCTAGTAAATATTGTACTCTATTTATCAACTGCACCATTGCACTGCAGTTTGCAAAAAAAGAGAGGTCTGGGCACTCATAGGCTATAAATAACTAATTTCATTTTCTTCTATTATTCTTGCACAGGCTTGTCCAAGGTCCCGTGGATTTAATCTTGCCTTAAAAAATGAAAATGCTTTTTTAAAAGAGAATGAAATTATTCATTTGGAGTCTAACAGTATGCAGAATACTCACCCTTTATGTATAGTGATTTTTGTCTTGCACCTTGTGATTTTTTGGACCCTCTTATTTACTATTAATTTTAAAGTATTTTTTGTTGTAATAATGCAGAATAGTCTGAAGAAAAAGGTACTTTCATTTGAAATCTTTTCCGGGTTTTAAACAACATGCTGAGGCGTTGGAGCTTCAAAACAATATAATGAGCTCATATCAGTTGAAACAGGAACATTTAGGGAGCTGAATATACACAGCCATGTGAAAAAGAATGTTTTTACAGGACTTCATGCAGTACATTTGACTCCAGAATACTTTGGAGTTTAACATGAACTCAACTCAATGACTGTAAGGTTGCCCAGGTCTCGTGGCTGCAAAAAACAGCCCAAATCATCACCCCCTCCTGCCATGCCATGTCATGCCATGCTTGACAGATGGCATTATGTTTACGCTGATATGCTGTGCTTGGTTTTCACCAAATATTATGCTGTGCATTATGGTCAAACATGTCCACTTTGGTATCCTCTGTCCAGAGGATATTCTTTCAGAAGTCTTGTGGTTTGTTCAGATGCAACTTTGCAAACCTGCTGACATGTTGCCATGTTCCTTTTAGAGTGAAGAAGCTTTGTCCTGGCAGCCCTTCCAAACAAGCCACATTTCTTCACTCTTTTTCTAATTGTACAGCCATGAACATTAAGATTCGACATGCTAACTGAGGCCTGTAGAGTTTGAGTTGTAGTCTTGGGTTTGCTGCAATTTCTCTAAGCATTGCAAGTCTGACCTTCAGGTGGATTTGCTCTGATGTCCACTCCTGGGGAGATTGTGGCATTTTGTTAACACACACCTGAATGCCTTAGACTAGCAAGCTGCCAAAACATCTATTTTTATGGAGGTGTTCACACTAGCTGATTACTTAATCAAGTGCATTTAATTAGCAGCAGTTGGCTGCCACTTACGCTCTAAATTCCTGTGGAAGCAGTAGGGTGTACTTAGTTTTTCATAGGACTGCACAGAGTCCTGTACAAACTTTCTTTTTCACATGATTAGACATATTGGCGATACATGAATACAGAAAAAAAACATAAAATTAAAGTACCTTTTTCTTTGTTGAGCCAGCGAATGCAACGTCCATAATTGTGAGGTTTGAGCAACAGCTCTCTGAGGAACTGCCACAGATGAATTGGTTGACCTGAACAAGATGAATCTGCCTCAGACCACAGCTCCTCGCTGCCTGCACAACAGAACAAAAAGTTGGTCTTTAAGGTCATTGTGCAGCAATTCACTGGGAAAAGCCTGTTTTTTCTGTGGGACAAAAAGATTAAAGAGCCCTGTTATCAGGGCATGGAAAATACACAATGCAAATCTTGATTTGCACTTAAAACCACATCCTAATCGTTAAAAATAAACAGTGGTTTGGGGAAAGTGTGTTAAAATTACACTGTGCATTAGATTTGTTGTGTGAATGCAACTTTCATTATAGATAATGCAAGCAAATGGAAAAGAACCCTACCTGCAGTTTTGGTATCTCCAACTGAACACCGCTCTTTCATCCAGGCAGCTACAAAGACAAAAGAGGTGTACAAGTTCAATTTAAGAAAATTTATCCTTAAGTAATCGCCACCTTTTGATTTCACCCAAACGTACATAAACGCACTGATACCATATGCACCCGCTCAAAAGTTCACAGCAGACAAACACGAGATAATAAATTCATCATAGGAGGAGCAGCAGGCTGTGTTGAGCTTCTTAAATGAATATTACCTGACTTCCATATGTCCAGGTGTGCGTGTAGCGTGTCTCCGCCTTGCGGGGAACGCTGTCGAAATTCCTCCTCGCTCATAGCACACAGATCCTTTCCTGTCAGCTCCTGGAAGGCCTTTCCTGCATGGGGCAACCTGTACAGGTGTTCAGTCCATAGCAGCCACTTCTGGACATTCCCTGTGTTCCATTCTATCGGGTCTACAGGCAAAAAGAGATATGAAAGCGGTGAGAAAACTTCCAGCTGCCACTGCAATAAATTACCTAATTTGAGGCCATTTCTTCAGTGACATTAATGTCATATAGATTTAAGTCATTTATATTCAGTACTTTTCCAGCTTTAATCTTTCTGTATCTTGTTTGGCTGTTACACATAATAAATCTGCTGAAGGCGCAAAGTAATCATGTCCCTTTTATGCCACTGCTGTTCTAATCAGTAGAACAGATGACAGGGGATCGCATGGGTTTATAACAGCCAGAAGCCATACAATACTTGAAAAACGCTTCCTCTGTTTGTTTTATGAGCAGGAGAGACCTCGCCCTTAAGACTGTGTACACGTCTACTGGCAGGAAAGAACCATCACTATTACAATCCAGGAGAACTCATGCAAAGGTCAGGATTAAACAGATCCTGGAGCAGGCAAACACAGCTTTGCGTCAGTAAGGATATGATTTAGGAGATCTGTCATCTTGTCTGGGCTGTCCACACAATTATGTGTTGATTTTGGGAGTAAGATTCAGTAGTTTAAGTATCTCTGAATCAGTATTCATGCATTTGCAAATAAAGAGAAACACTTCAATTTTTTTGGATGAAAGATGCCTTGTTGACTTTCAAGTTTAGTTTCTTTGTCAGTTATATGCTTTAATACTGTGAACACTCCTCCAGGAGGATAATAAGCTGCAGCAGCAGGTGGGGTGGAAAGCAACCTACCTGGGGTGATGTTGAGCAGTTTGCAAGCTGTTTCAATGTCCTTCAGCACTTCTCCCACGACCATGCTCTGCACCTGCTCCAGAGATCGTTCCTCCTCCTGCCCCTCCAACCCAGGAGAAAGTCCCTGTTCCTGGCTATCAATGACTGGGCACTGCTCTGGTTCATCCCGGGGCTCCATGCGATTCATGGGTACAGCCAGAGTGGGAGAGGCCTCTGAAACTTTCACCAGCCAGGTAGCATCTTCTGTAAGTAGCATGTCGAAGCATGAGAGGTAGACACTTGGCATTCCGCGCTCCAGGGCTTCCAAGCTTGGTTTGGTTTCCCCCATGTCCCAGGGGTCTCCACAGCCTCTGCTTCGCTCTAGGATAGAGAGGGAGTCCTCTGTCATCCCAATCCGGGACCCATACACGGTGCTTTCTGATACACTGCCCGCTGGGTTTGACATAACTGTTACCTGATAACAAAAAAGGAAATACAAAAAGCCACATTAAACATCTAACCTGTGATCTGCACAAGATCTGAGAGCCATGTGAAGTCTTGGAAACACTACAGAATCTCTGATTAAAAAGTTTCCAGTTATTCAGAAAGATCTTTCCAACATAGGCACTTGGTGAAAGGTATGTATACCACTTAAATCTGCAATAAACAAGAATTTATTAAAGGTAATCCAGACTGAAAAAAATGTTGCAACGAGCAAGCAGTTTGATTTAAAAAATGATTTAAGCCGTAATTAAAATACCTTTTGCCAACAGTTCCTTTCCTTTAGTTCTTCAGGTACTAAAACATCAACTGTTCTAGTTTTGAATAAGCTCCATCAGAGTTGTAAGTGTGAACATGTAGAGAACTGAGGTGAGACTGTGCTGGTTTAGGCTCTTTAAGAAACTCTATAAGACTAATGGAGATACTGACCCTCAAAAGAGTTAAAACACACACTGCGCTGACAGGCGTGGGGCAAAATGGATTTGACTGAGTCTCTTATGTGAGGGTCAGTGGCCCAGAATGGCTCATTTCTTGGGGGTAGATGACTTGTATTGAGACCTGAACCAGCTCTGCTGTCTGCCTTGGCTTTCAAGGTGCCGTCTCTGCAGCCCTCTGTCTCCACTGTCAGCTGGAGATTTTAATCAAATCAAAGTTAGGTAATGCGGAGAGAAGAGCATGCATAAAATCTGCCCTACCAAAGTGTCAGTTCTATGAAGACAAAACTGATAGGTGCAACACCTCTTTAACAGGAGGTTACATTAAAAAGTATACATTTATGGATGTAAGCTGTAACACAAGGGTAATCCCAATTATGACACCCATAATGCATATCTGCCACAGCTGGCATACGGGAAGACACACACGGCTGTCAAACACGGAGTTATCAGCAGCTGTGGGTGATGCCACAGTAAAGGAAGTGTGGTCCCACAGAGCACATGTTCAGGGAGAGGCATGGCTTAATTTGTCAAAGGACACACAATTAAAGTCTCATAAAATTTGTAAAATGATAGATAAGGCCCATTGGGTCAAAATCAACTGTAAGGATAAGCCTGAAATGAATGCAGATAACATTAAAGCTTTCACGCTTCAGAGTGTGATGTGAAGATTTCAGCCATGTTGCACCGACTGCAATCTAAATCTTGCTTTGTTTCTTCTCCCATTTGTGGCTTTCCTGTTTGTTTTGTGCATTTAGTGGTAATTTGCTGTTGCATTTGTAACATGTTTTAAAAATGTCTTTACTTGCCAATGTATCAGAGGTGTAGTTATGTGAAAAAGAAGGCTAGAACCAACTTTAGCAGCAACAACCTAAAGTAATCAATTTCTCTTACATTTTTGTGGAGCAATTTTGACCCACTCTTCTTTCCTATGTTGCTTCAGTTCATTGAGCTTCGCAGGTATTTGTCCACCACAGCATTTCAGTCGGGTTGAGGTCTTGCAACATCTTGTTTACTTTTTTCCACCCATTCTGTTGTAGATTTGCTTGTGTGCTTGGGATCATTATCCTGTTGTGTGACTCAATTTTGGCCAAACTTTAGCCGTCGTGCCGGTGGCTTCACACTGTGGTACACAGAGGAGTTCACGGCTGACTCAGTGACTGCAAGGTGCTCAGATCCTGTGGCTTCAAAACAAGCCCAAATCATCACCCCCCACTACTGGGTTTGACAGTTGATATGAGGTGTTTGTGCTGATGTGCTTTATTTGGTTTTTGCCAAACATGGTGCCGTGCATTATGATAAAACATTTCCCCTTTGGCCTTGTCTGTCCAAAGGGCATTGTTCCACAAGTCTTGTAGTTTAGTTGAATGAAACTTTGCAAAACTGCTGCCAGGTTCTTTCAGAGAGAAGTTTTTTCTTCTGGCAACCCTTAAAATGTAAAAAAAAAAAACATTAACATTTAACATGCCGGCTGAGGCCTGTAGAGTCTAAGATACAGCTCTTGTTTTTTTCTCTGAGCATTGGACAGTCTGACCTTGGGGTGAATTTTTTGGGATGTCCACTCCTGGGAAGACTGTGACTCTGTGGTAACACACCCAAATGCTCCAAAGCAGCAAACTACTAAAACTTCTGCTTTTATAGAAATGTTCACACTGGCTAATGATCAATTAATCAAGTGCTTTTTATTAGCAGCAACATGTTACTACTTACCTTCTTAATTTCTGTGAAAGCAGTACGACTGTCTTTTTCATAGGACTGTAAACAGTCGGTTCAGTCACTTTAAATATAATTGTATTGTTGCCTCTGAAGGAATGATTAACATCATATTCTTCCCAGTTTAACCCAACACCATGCAAAATTAAACAAGTTACACTACACTTGGCCTGAAGCTGTTTAGTCTCCCAAGATATTATATTCAACCATCTTCTCCACCACACTAAAGTGAAATCAGACAACTGAGTGTGTACAGCATGCCACCACTGGACCCCAAAGTAGTAAGAACGTGTTATGTGAAGTGACAAATCACACTTCTCTATCTGGCAGTCTGATTATTGAGTCAGGGTTTGGTTAATGCCAGGAGAACGTTACCTGCCTGACTGCACTGTGCCAACGGTAAAGTCTGGTGAAGGAGGGATGGGGCTGTTTTTATCTGGGGATGGCCTGGAGCCCTTCATTTTAGGGAAGGGAAATCTTAATGCTTCAGCTTACCAAGACATCTTGAAAAAGTTTGAGCTTCCAGCTTTGAGGGAACAGTGTGGGGAAGTGCCCCAGTGCACAAAGCAAGGTCCACAAAGATATGGCTGCATGAATTTCGTTGGGAAGAACTTGACTGGCATTCATATGAATGTGTATGGATTTAGAATGGGATATCATAAAAGCTCCTCTAGGTGTAATGTATAGGTGGCCCAGTTCTTTCATCTATGTAGTGTAGATAAATTGGTCCAGTTGCACTTAACCAAAACTGACACAATATATCAAAAATTCTGGATTTAAATTTGCAAAGATCTTCATGCGTACCTTCATTTATCTGTTTTTCTTAAGGACACATCACTTGTTAGATGCCCAATGACTTTTTAGATTACGCATCAGTATTTTCACTGTACCAACCTTCCCCAAAGTTAAATGAAGGCACTGTGCATGCACCCCAAAATATTTCCCCCTCTAGTCCTTGGACCCCAGCACGCCATTGTAAAACGTCCCCTCCAGTCTTCCTTTTATCTCCAAACTTCTCGTAAACTATGACCCAACCACCCTCCCTTTTCCTCCAGTCAGATTAAAAGCCACTGGTATCCCAGCCTGCCCCTGAGTGTCAACTCTGCTCTGTAACAGCTTGCGCTAAGCCCATTAGCAAAGCAAATTTAGCCATATTACCTTCTTCCAAAAGGAAGAGGGGACGTGAGAGAAAGACACAAACACAACCCCCAGAGAGAGGGATTAAGACCCTGACTGATCTCTAAATGAGTTTGGTCAAGATGCTGATATTCATTTCAGGAGCATTAGCTTGCTCCATTTACTCAGCAAAGTTAGCCTTGGACACCAGAAGGAAAAGCACTCTCTCCATGCAGGCGTCCACCCTGGGAAACATATTTTTTCCATGTGCTTGGTCTTATTTACCATGGATAAGGTGATTATTTGAGGTGAAGTTTGTATCATTGCCTTTGATTTTATATGACTACAGCTGTGTGAAAAGATTTTTTTTTTAAAAATCTATGTTGCCCTTTTCGGAATTATATTTTTACTACAAAACTTGTAGGTTTTTAAAACCTTTTCCTGACATGGAAGTGGTAATATCTAAAAAAAAAACAAAAAACCACCCAGTGCAACCAATCTAGCTTAAAATTAACCTGCAAACCAATTCATCAATGCTGTTGAGCAGCTGGTTTGGCAGATGCCAGCTAAGTGTTTAAATTAAAGTTAATGAGTAGTGATTAAAACCACCCTAAAAGTCTGGTCTTGTTTAACTAGGATGATTCAGTCTGAGCCAAAATAAAAAGAAATGGTTATAGATTACATGTGAAACCATCTATCTAGTGGTGGTCAAAACTCTCACTCAGTGTTCTGCTGGTATTGTTTCAGTCTGGGGTTAAAGGAGTGTGTACAGCCAGGTGTGACTGTTTGCCATGTGAGCCTTAAAGGGAGAGCTTTTTTTTTTTTCTTTCGTTGTTATTGTTTCTCATGGGAAACTTGGACCCAATCAGGAAGTCTTTGTTCGGAGCAAAAGGAAAGCGACCCATCTCTGAGTTGAGCTTCTTCTTGCTCAGTATTACTGTTGCCTGGAAAAAAAAACTCTCCTGGTTAAAGTAATTGATTTTGGATCAGCTGATTGCTCTCTTAGGCCTTTTTATGGCAGCAGTCACATAAACAGGTGTTCCATTCACATTATAAATTAGGTTCAGCTTATGTGCTTATTGTATGTATTGCAATAAAAGGTATATTTTACATTCTCGTGTGGTAATGCCTTATAATGCTGACTGTGTTAAGCTCCATTTTTAATAACATTTTTGCACCCATCCCTGAAGATAGGAGATGTTAGTGTACTAGGTGATTCATATCTACTGTTAGTCAGGTGCACAGGCATTAGGCCAGTATCCTAGGATACTTAATAAAATTGTCTGCCGTTAGTGTGAATTAATCTTGATAAAGGACTTTAATTAAAGTAGATTATGCCATTTAATAAGCTTCATATAACTAAGATTGGACCTGAATATTAGAAGAATAACAAAGGGAAGATGGGAAAACAACTGGCACCTTTCCCTTTTGTTCCAGAGCAATTGCAAAGGACTGCTGCTACCTGGCCTCAGGCATGTTCTGGCGCAGCTGGATTTAAAGTGCAAACTGTCACGAGATCAGAAAGAACAAGTTTTTAGGAGGAGTTAGAAAAGTTAAAAGACGGAGCATGATCATCAACTGCATTATATAGTGTGATGGTGTAGATAAGTGAGACACATTTCACTACTGCCTTATCAGCTCATACTGCACAGTGACAAACATACAGTGTGTTTACTTTTCAAATGCTAGAAATTAAAAACAGTAAATATAAGAGCTAATTCTGTACATATGACTTGAACCAACCAATGAAAAAACCTGCAAGTACAATGGAAACGAATGGGATACTTTGCACTACCTTTTTGTTTTGTTTTTTCTTGGTGGAACTAGCTCCCAAGATTTGCATAACAGCAGTGCTGCAAAACATGCAACCCTCTGAAATCAGTTCTTCAGAGCTCCTAAATGATCTGATAATTACCCTCATGTATGAAAGTCATTCATGAGAAGTCAGGCCTCACCCCCTGATGGAATTAAAGAAAAGGAGCCAGGGTTTCTTTCTTTCTTTACACAAATATTGCTATTACGTTTCATGTGTACCAACTGCAAAACTGACTATCCAAGAGGCATGACTGAAATTTTATATCACTTTCAATGCTGTGTAAACACTTACACTTCACATTACTGACCATGTCATACAAAATGAGGAAAGAACTACTTCTGATCTAATCCTGATTGCACAAAACCTGCGGATTGAAGTGAATTAGGCACAGCATGAGAATGATCAGAGGGCTATGAAGAGTCAGAAAAGAAGGTTTGGGAGAAGGTGTGGTTCATAGCTTTTTCTAAAGGGAGAGTAGTTCGGTTTTTGAGGGAAATAACAGAAAGGACTTTTCTGTTTTCTTAACCTGTTTTGATGTGCCCTTTTAGGCCTACTTGTGCAAGATTTTCTTATAATAATTATGGATCTAAAGACCTGTTATCTGTGTCATTGATCATAAAGGGATGTTTTGTGATTTGCAGAAGACAATCAGATGCAAAATGATCTAGATTTGAGAAGAAAGGGTGTACCAATTTTTTGTCACATTCAATTGTGTTTTTAAAAGTAAGATAAGCCCTCTTGAAAGAAAAATGCATTTCCACAGGGCGTTAGTAAGTCAGAGCAGCTTACCTAACAAAGGCACCACACAGTTGAGAGTAATGATGTAGATTAGTGTGACAGGAATTAGGGTCCTGATGCACCTGCACGCCTGGAACTAACAGAGCAGACAGTCCAGTTCTGTTATTTCTGTTTGGAATTTCTCATCTTTCAGCCACTGGGAAGTCACCATTGTATTTGATTTCCACCTTTGATCAAAATCATAATGAAATCCCCCATTTAATCCCAGACAACACTGACAAATCTGTTTTTACTACGTCAATCTCTTTCTGTGGTTTGTGGCATCTAACCGCCAACAACGACCAAGACATGTTTTTTTTTTCTGACCGCATTTTGTATATCTTTCTGAAAGGAAACTTAAGCACATTTGCATGAATTTTAAAACAAGAAGAACAGGTCTTCATCTCTCTTTCCTTTTTTCACAATTTGAAGTTGTTCAGCAGTTTCCCGTGGGATTAGCTGCTAATATATTTTTTAAGCTAAATATGGTCTGTAGTTAGTTCAGAAGTGGCTTGTGAGATATTTTGGATACAGTTTTAATGATTTTCTTATGTTGTCTTTGATGTTGTTGCTGTCAGGATAATCTTTCACATTGTAGACAGTAATCAAACCTTTTCCTATTGTTGTGTTATATGTTATGTTATGCATTATTTATGTCTGACTTTTACAGAGTTAAAATCTGTGTGTCACTAATTACAGTTAATTGCTCATCCTATTTGAGATAAACTACTGAGAAGACTACTAAAAAAGTAATATGTAGCAAATCTGCTTACTTCCTAGTAATTACAAGTTGTGTTGCAGATAGCTCTCCTATATCTAAGTATACCTATAGTCATTCAGGAAGACAAGCATGAAATATTCAAGCTCTTATGTAAGACAGGAACTTCTTACCCCAGCAATGATGCTCTGATGGCCTTAAGTCAAAGACTTGACTGGATAGAGGCAGATGCAGTGCTGTTTCCAGTCAATGCCCGGGTGCTACCTGGAGATGAGGTGCAGCAGGCAGCGGGCAACCGTCCGTCGACTTCCTGCTGATGACTGTCACTGGCTCCCCTGTCTCCACGAACCTTTCCAGGCTTTTTGCCAGAATTACACTAAACCTGAAAGTCACAGCCTAAAGCACAACTACAAACTAAACCTCAAGTGAAAGCACCTGCTGGGGGTGTGTACAAAGCAAAGGCAAGAGGGCAAATGACTGGGTGAGTGAGTGCAAAGGAATTCCAGCTCCATTGACTGCAATTTATATTTATAGTGCAGTCATGTTTACTTAAGCACACAACTCCGTGTGTGTGTGTGTGTGTGTGTGTGTGTGTGTGTGTGTAGGTACATGTGTATGCACGTGTGTATTTGTGCACGTGTGTATTTGTGCATGTGTGTGTGGTTCTTTGCTGATTAGCTCAGACCTCCTCAAACACTACTGCCTGACCTTAGTGCTAAGATGAGAGAAAATTAAAAGTGATGAGCTCAAACAAATAGTAGTAAAAAACTTAACCGCTAAAAGTAATAATTATGTATTCAAATAAAAAGTTACTTTTCCTTTTTCTTATGTTTCTATTTTATACAGTTTTTATGTATACTCTACTTTATACTTTTATTATTATGCCCATGTTTTCGAGTTGTTCGTCCGTCCATTACAAATCTTGTTACTATTACGGGAGCTGGGTTGTTTTCTGGATCTTTTCCAAACTTTGTGTGGTTAATACCTATGATGGGTAGAACAATTGATCACATTTTTTGAGGTTGTGAGGTTAAAGGTCAAGGTCACTTGGGTCATCATGGAAATATCGTCGCCACCAGAGGAGGTGACTAGCCTGCTAGATCTTTGCCAATGCTTGTATAGCTGATCAAGGCTTTTCATGACAATGGGGACCAAAATTCATTTTGGGAATTCTGGTCCCCATTATCATCAGAAGTAGGTGATAAAACATGTGGTGCGATTAAAGTCCCCTGAGATAAAAAAGAATGCACTTGGGTGTTCAGTCTGTAACCAGGCTATTGCAGAGTGTATGTTGTTTGATGCAGAGGGACATACATACATGGCCCGGAGAGAGGGCTGGCAGAGGGGCGTATGTACACGGTCACTATGATGGTGTGTGAAAACTTATGTGGTAAATAATATGGTCAGGTCAAACAGGACACAATTGTCTTCTCTCTCCAGAGTCTGTGTATCTCTTTGCTTTCCTTTCTAACTTTTCTTTCCCCTTGCCCCCAACCGGTCGAGGCAGCCTGATTCTGTCTCTTCTTGTTAAAACGGAGTTCTTCCTTCCCACAGTCACCAAGTGCTTACTCATAGGGGATCATCTGATTGTTGGGGTTTTCTATCTAACACTGTAGGGTCTTTAACTTACAGTGTAAAGTGCCTTGAAGTGACTTTTGTTGTTAATTGGCGCTATATGAATAAAATTGAACTGAAGTTCAATGTCCACGCTAAAAAAATACGCTCTTTGATGTTAATGTGAGTGGGGTTACACAGCGCTTATTAACATAAATGGCCAGTCCACCACCTTTTTTATGCTCACAGTGCCATCTCTGTCTGCCTTAACAATAGTAAAACCCTTGATCTTAAAATCAGGAGTAACCTTCTGCGGCCATGTCTCCTTGAAACACATTAAACTGCATTCTTAGTACTCCCTCTGACTTAAGGACAGCACTGTAGGCTCCTACATACTGAAATTGAGTCATGGCCACTTTTCTGCAGCACTTTTATTTGTTAAATAATTTTTTTAAGATAATACTTTTGAAGTCATTATAACTCAAATGGAATTCAGAACAGTGTATGGCTTTTGCTTTTTGATCTGAGTTTATCCATCACTTTCTGTCCAGCAAATGGATGGCAATTCTGTTCAAACAAAGAGGTTAATGTTTCTCTGTTTAATGTTAAACTAACAATAACGGATCAAATATTATCATGTTATGATCTTGCATGCTCTTGTGTACAGCCATTGTACAATTCACTCTAATGCAATTTCAGTGTAAGAAACTTGAGACGAACCAAAGACCTTTTTTCATGTAAAAAATATTTGCTTAAAGTCAGGTGAGGTGACCTGATGCTTCAGCAGAATGAAATGTAATATCGTCCACAGTTGGTTTACATTTCTTTTACAGTGTTTCTCTGCAACAGAAAGGGGGGTATCAAATTGTAAATGGTAAAGAACTGGTTCACACTTCTTAATCACTGGATTTAGGTATTTTGTTCAGTTCCATTGTCACAGCTGTATAAAATCAAGCACCTAGAAATGCAGTATGCCTTTACAAGCTTTTATGAAAGACTGGGTCGTTCTAAGGAGCTTATTGAATTTGAGCGTGGTACTGTAATAGGATGCCACCATTGCAATAAGTCAGTTCATAAAATTTCTCCTCCTAGATTCCACTATCATCCATAAGATTTGTTATTGCAAAGTGGAAGTGTCTGGAAACCACAGCAACTCAGCCAAAAGTAAAGTTACAGAGTGAGTTCACTGAGTGGCACATTGTGGAACATAAAAGTCACCAACACCCTGCTGACTCAATGACTGCAAAGTTTTATACCATTTCTGGCATTAACATTAACACAAAAAAACTGCACTGGGACCTTCAATTCAATTTTCAATTCAGTTTCATTTATATAGCACCAATTCACAACAAAAGTTGCCTCAAGGCGCTTCACACTGTAAGGTAAAGATACTACAGTATTAGAGAGAAAACCCCAACAATCAGACAATCCCCTGTGAGCAAGCACTCAGCGACCGTGGGAAGGAAGAACTCCCTTTTGACAAGAAGAAACCTCCGGCAGAACCAGGCTCAGAGAGGGGCAGCCATCTTCTTCAACTGGTTGGGGGTAAGGGGAGAGAGAAGACAGAAAGGAGAGCAAAGAGAGACACAGACTATAGGAGAGAGAAGACAACATTCAATGACATGCAGCAGTAACAAATAAATGCATGAGAAGTGAAAAG
>VUQH01080613.1:12188-37572 GCA_015106775.1 Etroplus canarensis | reverse complement strand
ATGCTGTAAAACGTAGACCTCATTTTCTTTCTTCCCCCCCCTTTTTATTATTATTATTATTATTATGTTTATTTATTTATCTATTTTTTTTTGTTTTTCTTAATTTATTTTTTTCTATTTTTATTTTTTTTATGATGCAAGGGTATGCAGTGTGTAGTGGGTATGTGGGTATATGTATGTATGTGTATATGTTATGTGTTTGTGAAATAATTTTGAAAAAGACAATAAATATATTGGCAAAAAAAACAAATGCAATATCATGCTGTCAAATTGTGCAACTTGACTGAAGATGCAAACTTGAAAATGTATAAATGAGAATTTAGAATTAGAGTAATTGCTGTATAACAAACTGTTTGAGCAAACCAGTGAATAGCCTGTCAAACTCAGAAGATTAACATTGTACTTCTTCCAATATGTAATCTAACTCCACTATCAAATGTACTGACAATATGACACATGAACATGACTGATTTTATTTACAATGATACTATTATGCGATACAAGGCAAGTTTTGCAGTACTGAACAAGTACATACCTGATCAGGAACTTTCAGCACATCCCATGTCTTCTCTCTGACAGCTCCTCCCTTGTTCCTGATTATCTCAATCAGCTTGCTGTGGTGCTTGTCCAAGGAGGCCAGAAATCACGGGTGAAGTGGAACAGTAGTAATTCTCATGAATTCAGCATTGATCTATATAAAACAAAATATCATACGCAAATGTTATTACATTAAAACTGTGTGGTGTGTGAGATCTTTTTTGTGACATTTTTATGACAGGACCTAAACATGCATTCTGAATTGCTTTGGCTCAATCAATATCATTTGATTTATGGGACACCACTGACCTATTGCTACTGAGAAAGTTACTTACCTCATCCACTGTGAACAATGCAGACCACCTCTCTTTCACCTCTCCCACTCCTGATTCCTTTGCCATCATCAGGATTTAAAATCACTCGCAACTTAGCTGGCCTCTTCTCTACCATGTCAGCCAATCCAAAAGGATCTGGTAAAGACAAGAATAAAAACATAGTATTAGTGGTAGTTCAAAACTGGCCATAACTTGGAGCCAATTCAGAGTCACAATTCTGGTGAAAAAGAGAGCACTTTTTACAGTAAACATGAACTGAATATGAATGAGAAAGGAAATTACCAATATCTGTGAAAATCAAACTTCAACTGATTTATTTTTCGACACAATAACTGCAATCACTAACATTTTAGATCAATTTTTAAGAATATTTAACTACATGAAATTATTTTCATTTTTTACTGTTGCGGTCAGGTAAAATTAAGGTTATTCTCTTTGCAATTAAATATAATAATAAAAAAAATGTAAAAAAAACTAATGTCACTTAACCATACATGAAAATAATTTCAACAGTTGTTCTTTTTGGGACTTACCAATTGTGATCTTTTCAGGAGCAAACCTGTAAACAGAAATAAGAGAATTCTCATTTAGTTTTTGTTGGGGCAGTTATCCATAATTGTTACTACAAACTCCAATGTATTAATAAGACCTTGGGAATACTGGTACAGTACTGTCTTGTACTGACAGATAAGAGGATGGGATATAAATGCTTCTTTTTTTTCTGTGGATCCTTTGGTACTGGGTCACACAGAATGAATAAAACATTAATTGTCTGTATTTTATTTACATTTACTCTGCTTGGTATTTTGTTTGGGAAAAAACATGGCTTCAAATATGCTTTGGCTCTTAAAACGTCTATTACATCCCATGACAATCAGCCTGCTAAAAGTGACACACAAACAACCAGTCATTTAATACATGTGCTCCCTGGCTCACTGAAACAGCTTCGCTCACCTCTGCTGCAGAGGGCAGACTGCTCCGGTTTCTAGTTTACCTTATTAAAGCAATATAGTAAAAGGGGCCTTATCACACTAAAGAATAAGTGCTTATTCTTTAATGACATGACTGTACAATAACATTAGCAACGACATTAACTTTGCAATTGTCAAAAGGAAGCAACGAAAGCATCGCCCTCAACAAACAACCTGGTATAGCTAGCATTAGCACAAAACACAAAGCCAGTCTTTAAGATAATTTTAGTTGTCCATCCTGCTACATAACTACACATGGCAAGCCCACATTGCCACTAAAACAGCACAATTTTGAATTCGTACCTTGTTTTAAAGAGTTTCTGGGCACAACAGACAGTCCAAACTTTGAATACGAGGGAACAGTAATCGCGGACTGCAAACTCTGAAAGAGTGGTCTGACGTGACGTTACATGGCCACTTGACATGAAATCCTCTGGATTGAAGTGAAAATATTATTTGAGTAGAAGTGTTTCATTTAATTTTGTCCATGAGGAGTGTCATTTGCTTTGAAACAAACTGAAAAAATCAGGTTTAACCCAGAAACCATGATTTTTCATTAGACCAATTTAAAATTGCACTTTAAAGGAATGACACAGTCGTTTCACTTTTTTCAGTGTTGCTTATGTTAGTCTGTTAGTTATTTATGTCTCCTCTGTGTTATCCTCTTGTTCCCTTTTTCAAATGTGAAGTTCAGTCTTGGGTCCTCATGCCCTGTCAGTATGTTCTTACTTCCTGTTTTATTTTGAACAGGCCTGTCTAATGCATTATGTTTATTTTTACTTCCTGCCCTTGATTGTTGTCACCTGTGTACCTCTCCCTCCTGTTTCTCGTTTGCTCGTTAGGCTGTATCTTTTTATGCCCTGTCTCTCTTCTGTTCTGTGTCATTGATGTTATCCTCCATGTCCTTATGTGTGTGTTCCAGACCTGTGTAAGCATTTCTGTTCTTTGTGCCTGCATATACTTTTGGACTTTAAACCTCTGTGTGAGTTTGGCTAAATAAAGCCCCTTTAAGTTAATCAGTCTGTCTCTGAGTCCTGCATTTGGGTCCTCTCCTCACTCAAACCTGAAAGGTCATGACATTTGGTGACTTTCACACACTATGCACCTCAGTGCTCGGCAATCTTGGTTTTGATTTTAAATGGTCTGCCACTTCATGGCTGAGTTGCTGTGGTTCCTAAAGGCTTTGGTTTGCAATAATACCACTTAGTGCTAATAGTGAAATATCTACAGTAAAAGAAAAAGAAATTTCACCAACTGACTTGTTGCAAAAGTGGCTTCCTATTGGAGTACCATACTTCAGTGAGCTCTTTAGAATGACCCAGTGGCCTTTCACATATGTTTGTAAGGGCAGAATGCATGGCTAGGTGTTTGCTTTTTTAATACATCTTGATAATGTGACTGAATGAAACACTTGAATTCATTCAGAGTTGTGGGCCAATACTTTTGTCAATAGTATAGAGTCAATAGGAGCTACAATAAGGATTTTAGAAAATAAAATAAATTGAGGATACTTAACAAAATATGGAATTTTTAAACTTTATCCATTACATTATGCAGTTAAACAAAAAAGTGGTGCGGTAGTTAGCACTGTCACCTCACAGCAAGAGCAAATCCACCAGTCAGCCAGCCTGGGCCTCTGTGTGTGGAGTTTGCACGTTCTCCCCACACTTAAGTTCTCTTTGGGTACTCTGGCTTCCTCCCACAGTTCAAATGTCAGCATGAACGTTTTGTCTCTCTCTGTGTTTGCCCTGAGATGGAGTGGTGACCTGTCCTGGGTTTATCCCGCCCCGTGACAGCTGGGATAGGCTCCAGTCCACCCACAACACTGAACTGGGTAAGCAGAAGAAGACAGATGGACAAAATGAATGAAATTAACTGAATATTTGATCAGACTACCTTTTATTTACCGTTGAAGCGAACTCTTGAGATGAAGAATCTCTTCTGTGAAAATGTCCTTAGTTAACACAGGCAGCATACAGCAGCACCAATGGAACAGTTGTTTTTTGGTAGATTGACTAAGCCAACAGCTTAAAAAAAAATGTCATAACATGCCTAGGTGTCTCAATATCTTCTGTCTCTTCATGTGATTCCAAATGACTTTACAGTGCTGAAATTATGATTCTGTTGCAGACTGAGGGTTTACTTAAGTCAGGTGTTTCTAATTATGGGCATACAGTATATGTATATAAGTGACTTTACTTCTTTAGAAACTTTACCTAGTGGTTCTTAACCTTTTCAGGAATACAGACCCCATTTGGGGGTGAACATATTTTAAACCCATCACCTTAGTTTTCTAATAGTTGATCTGATCACCCAGTAGCACCAGCCTCTTAGATATATATAGGGTAGAAACATTACGCAGCTCCCCACTGACTTTGTATTGCTTTATGAAGGTGCATACTTGTAAGTTTCACCTGTTAGAAAAAAAAATGAGCAAATGGTTTTGCATAGTGGGTGTCAGGTTTGGGGAAAGAAATGAGGAAGCAGATCCAAAATGCAGACTAAAATACTGAGGTGGTGAGAATAGAAAACAAACTTTATTTAAAAGCTGATAAAAGTCCAGGGAAACAGTCCAGGAGTGTAACAAAACCATAACCAGGAACCAAAACTAAACTTAAAACTTGACTTAACATGAGTAGGCTTGACATACGAAAACTTAGTTCGGCATGGCTGAATAATCCAAAGACATGGCAGAACCAAACCTTGATCAGCAGAAAACTGCTGGACAAACTGACAACACAACAAAGAACTGAGGGAGGCGGGGGGTATAAATACACACAGACATGACCAGCAAACAAGGAACAGGAGGGAGAGGAGCACAACAATCAAGGACATGAAGTAAAATTGAATATAATGCATGAGACTAGACCAGTTACAAAATAAAACAGGAAACAAATTCCACTGGAAAAAGGATGCTAGACTAAATTTGACAAGAGACAGGATCACAACAGGGAACATCTAAGGAACTAAATGACATAGACAAACGACAGTAAAGTATGAATATAAACAAGGATGCAATAATAGAAATAAACGTGGTCAAGGCTCAACTAGAGAATAAACAAATAAGTAAAGCAATGGAAGAACATAGAACCAGGAATCTCAATACTGGAAAATAAACTAAGAAACTCAAAAGCATACAAGGAACTCAAAAATATACAAAACCAAACTATGAAAACTCAAGACCATGACAGTAGGATGCACTGCCAACAGACTTCTGTATTGGTTAAGACACTGATACATAGAAGTTTATATTTTCTATAGTGCAAATAAATAGTGGCTTTCATTAAAGCATCTCAGCTCAGTAAAGGCTGACAGCTTTCAAATATGCACCATGTTTTCAAAACATGATCTAAATGTGTGAAATTTCTGGAGTTCCTGATTTAATTTTGTGTGTAGGGTTCTTTTTAGCTTCAAATCACTTCATAAACTATGCATATTATACACTTAAAAGTAAGATTTGCTCCACTTCTAATCAACAGGTCCTGCGAAATGTCTAACATTGTGCAAAAAAGAGCTTTAGCTCATATAACCAGTAACTAATTTTGATGTTAAAAAGATTACTTTTCATCCTCTCATCCAACAGTCTCTGTGAGTAGTCAGACCCTATTTACAAAAGGTTTCAGATCCCTAATTACTAAGCCTTAGGTCATCATTAATCATTGGCTCAAAACAGTTTTTACTCCATGAAAACAACCACCTGAAACTATTTTGAATTATGCATGACACACAGAAATGGCTCACACTGCAATAATTTGAATAAATTATCAAGATTTAAATGCATATCAGAGAAAATTAAGTGTGGTGCTATGAATTAAGGGAAACATTCTTGCATTTACATCATGGCATGTTACATTTAATTCATTCTATCCATCAGCTATACCTACTTTTTCCTGTGGAGAGTCACATTGGCTGGAGCCTATCCCAGACTGGGAGAGGTTAAATAAATAAATCAACGGATTTAAAATGCATGGATCACAGCTGCCACACGATCCAACATTTTTATCAGATGGTTTAGAGAATTCTTACATCTTCCATTGGTTCTTACATTACTGACCATATTTTAATACCTGGCACTCCCAACCAAGGCCTGAAAATAAAAGAATAGTGGATCAAGGTCATCTTGTTTAGTCCAATTAATGCTTGTCAGCAATGGATTGATGCTACTCTGACATGACCTTTACCATGTTGAGTGAAAATGATTAAGGACAAGGCCTACTGTGATTTAACATTTGAGAAACCATGCAGTTTATTGATTGTGTTTCACGTCCAAAATCATTAGACAGTGCAGACTTCTTGGAATATATTTGATTCTCCTTGATCACTTTTTATTGTCAAGTTTATATTGCACCATACAAGAAAACAGATAAAAGTGGAAATGTTATATCTTATTAGACTTACAGTAAGTCTCATACAATTAATTACTTTCACATTATTTTTCTCATACAGCGTAATCATAAGAATTAAGTATGAATGAAGAAGACAAGTCTTTCAAGACCTGAATATGAAACATAATTTTTCACTATTTAAAGAAATGGGACTTTCTTTTAAATTATTTCTGTTTATTTAGAGACAACCAGATTTTCCAATGTGTATTGAATGATACCACTTTAAATGCTTGGTGACTTGGTGGACTGCCTCTAGGAAATTAAGCAACTAAAACAATGTTGTGCATGTTTCTCCCCATATCTGCTTTGCTACAAACTGATCTTTAAATGACTTTGGAAAATTCTGGCTATCATGATTGAGTCTTTGCCTCAAGTTTCATTAACTGAAGGGTCCTCCCTAAAACAGGTGTATTGTATTGAAATCAGTAGTTATTTATTCTGACTTCTTCTTAGACACTGCAATAGACCATCCAAATAACTGCGCTGTAGGTTGCTTTGAAAGTAATATTGTAGTACATTACTAATTGAAAATGTAAAAAGCGATGAATACATTTGCAAACAGAGTATTCAATGTTATAATTATATTTATCTTCTTCCACTTATCCAATTCAGGGTTGTGGGGGGTGCTGAAGCAAAAGGTGGGGTACACCCTGGACAGGTCACCTGTCTGTTGCAGAGCCACTACAGAGAGACAAACAACATATTGACATTCACACCTCAGTTTAGCATCACCAATTAACCTAACCCCTTTGCATGTCTTTGGAATGTGGGAGGAAGCTGGATTCTTGGATAAAATAACATAAAATAGATTTAAAGTTTTTTTTATTATGTGACTTTCTCAAAGAGTAACTACTATTGCATGTCTGAATGTGTCTGATAATGAAACGAGAGGGAAAAAGAGAAAAAAATAATATTTGTATTAGATAATTTTATTCACAGTACAAGCATCAAAAAGTCAAGGTCTTCTAACTAAAAACAAAAGCAGGAGTTTTGCCTCTTTATAGTGATTGCACATATTTGTCTTAAACATTCATGAATTATAAATATATGATTAATTATTCATCCCCTTGCTTGCTGTGCTAATGTGAACAAAATGACCTTATTCTTCATCTGCTCACCATGTATCTCCCACACCAGCTATGACATTGCATGCCACACTGCTTAAAAGAAGCAAAACTAATCACTAGCAGAGATACAGCAAACTAGTATGCAGCTCTGTTTACAGTGTATTATGTTAAATCGATGTTTTTAACATCTACTGTAAGTTTAAAAAAGAAAATTTGGGACGTGCTTTTCCCCATCTTTTACTGTGGGATCCATGGAGAATCATCAATGACATATCTATAATAATCCTTTCCTTTCCATAGTGTAAAGTAATGGTGTAAGGCAGCTATTTGTATTCTTGGCAGCTTATGGGTAGATCCTCTATTTATTAATTCTGATCGATTGATCAAATCTATCTTTAGGTCTGTCTATCAGTGCAACTGTCTTACTCAGAACTGATGGGTTCAAATTTAAAAATAAAAATAAAACTTCAACATCTTATGAAAAGGTGAGATCAAATTTAGCACAGTAGTATCAGAAAGCACATCTGGATGGTAAAAGCTCAGTTTTCCCTGTGGGGTACTATGAGTCATGATGAACTCTGTGCTAACGCCTCATGGTGACTTATTGATCCACTGCGAGGATCACCTTCTGGCTATCATCTTTAGGCATCATTAGCAAGGACTTATTAGCTGAACAGGGATATTACAGTGCTGTGCAGATTAAACCAATGATCAGGGAACAGGGAGAACATGTTTGATCTTGGACTTTCATTTCTGACTGGCATGTTCTTACTAGATAACTGACTTAGCCCAAAGATAAAACACTTTGGATGTTACTTAGGACAAAAATAAGATAAAAAATAAATCTTAAGATTTGTTTTAAACTATTCAAATTCATAACAGAACATCAGAAATGGTTGGAAGTGAGAATTTTTAAAGTGAAATCTCTAATAATTCTGGACACTTCATGGATTTCTTAAAAGGTGCATTTGTGGTTTAGTTTTCCTCTCATTGGGTTGCTGTAAATTTTTAAATTAAATCATTATTTAGCAGCAAAATAAACATATTTGGCAGAAGGCACAGTTTCCTGGTTCAGTATGGCAAAGAGAGGAGACTGTGTTAATGAGTAGCAAGAGTAATAACAACACCCCTAGTATTATTAATCACTAGCTGCGAGAACAGAAACCCACACCAGCAGCAGTTCAAAACCTATAAGGGGTTGCCAATCAGTAAAAAGTCATTTTAAATGGAAGGTAAAGGGAGCTAAAATGGTGGCATGTTTCAGACAGGATGAACTGACTGGCTGCGACAAGGCCAAGTAAATAAGGATAGTTTTCAAACTGTGGCACATCCTCAAGGGTGGCAAGACATAAGTTTAGCATAAAAAATGCATGCAACTGGAAGATAGTTATTGCAGCTAAGCTAATGAATCTGACCTGTTGACTAACACAGCAACAGCAACAGCAGTGACTGGGACACAAATCTCATTGAGTAAATAAAGTAAGTCAAAATTCTCATTGCCCATTTGCCACAGTTTATGACACAGTGCCAATTCATGGAATTTATAAGTAAAACCCCATATTGACCCATCATGTATATAACTGTACATATGTAAAATGAGTATATTAATTATTTGTTTTTACTTAGAATACAAGTAAACAATATAGCCAGTAATGTCCCAAATAGATGCAACTAATTTAGCCACAGTTGTTCGAAAAGAGAATTATAAATTCCCTAGCCATTACTAAACCATTACCAAATGTTTCATTTTCAGTCACTGTTGCTTTTCACAGTCCTCTGTAGACAAAACTGATTTCCTTCTTAATCTTATTAAACAAATGCCTTGTATAAAAAGAATAGAATGAAACAAAATTAATTTCATTTTCCATTTCATTTAGAGCACACAAATGACTGAGTCTGTCTTATTCAGCAGTGCCAAGATAATGTCCAGATCTGACACAGAAACTAATATCTTATGCCTCATTTAGGACCACAGAGAGCTTTTGGTTATTGCATAATTTTCAAACAGCACTTGTTTACACATGCAACTAAATTTACTCTATATTGATGCCTGCTGATTACATTTTTGGATACCTGACATGTTATAGGTATACTGTTTCACAGGCTAGATGTAGTGATGCCCCTCAAAATTGTACAAAACTCACACTTGTTGACATTTTTTACATGAGAAAATTACACTCTGTAAAGGAGATCATTTTCTTTGTGTTTCTAGCAGCACAGTACTATAGTACATCTGGAAAGTATTTACAGCGCTTCACTTTTTCCACATTTTGTTGTGCTACAGCCTTATTCCAAAACGGATTAAATTCATTTTTTTTCCCTCAAAATTCAACACACAACACCCCATAATGACAATGTGAAAAAAGTTTTTTGAAATGTTTGCAAATTTATTAAAAATAAAAAATCAAGAAATCACATGTATGTAAGTACTCACAGCCATTGCCATGAAGCTCAAAATTGAACTCAGGTGCATCCTGTTTTCACTGATCATTCTTGAGATGTTTCTACAGGTTAATTGGAGTCCACCTGTGGTGAATTCAGTTGACTGGACATAATTTGGAAATGCACACACCTGTCCATATAAGGTCCCACAGTTGACAGTGCATCTCAGAGCACAAACAAAGCATGAAGTCAAAGGAATTGTCTGTAGACCTCTGAGACAGGATTGTCTCAAGGCACAAATCCAGGGAAGGGTCTGTGGAGAGAGGAGAACCTTCCAGAAGGACAACCATCTCTGAAAAAATCCACCAATCAAGCCTGTATGGTAAGGTGACTAGACGGAAGTCACTCTTTAGTAAAAGGCACATGGCAGTCCGCCTGGAGTTTGCCAAAAGGCACCTGAAGGACTCTCCAACCATGAGAAACAAAATTCTCTGGTCTGATGAAACAAAGATTGAACTCTTTGGCATGAATGCCAGGCGTCATGTTTGGAGAAAACCAGGCACCACTCATCACCTGGCCAATACCATCCCTATCATGAAGCATGGTGGTGGCAGCATCATGCTGTGGGGATGTTTTCAGAAGGAGAAACTGGAAGACTAGTCAGAATAGAGGGAAAAATGAATGCAGCAATGTACAGAGACATCCTCCAGAGCGCTCTTAACCTCAGACTGGGGTGATGGTTTATCTTTCAGCAGGACAATTACCCTAAGCGTACGGCCAAGATAACAAAAGAGTGGCTGTAACACAACAAAATGTGGAAAAAGTGAAGCACTGTAAATGCTTTCTGGATGCACGGCATATGCCAGCCCTTAGGTTTTTATCTGAAAAAGAAGTTTTACCTAATGAGATTATGTATCGTGTTAATAAAAAATTAGACAGCACATGAATGTAACATGTAGTAATGTCAGTTTTAAAAGCTTTAACGTTAAAGAATTAGAATTTCTCAAATACCACTTTTGAATGTTCTTCTTGGTCTAAGCTTTCACTATTCATTGTTTACTGTATGCATTTCATTTGATAGGGACAATGCTCAAATACACAGGATTACATTTATGTGTAAATATAAAAAGTAAATCTACACTCAGATATGGAAAATACAATAAAATGCACACACCACACTGTACCTACTGTATAGCACAATAAGTTAAACCAGTACATCTCATTAATTTAGAATACACATCTCCACATTTCTTTGTATATGAATTTCAAAACAGCACTCATAGCTTGACAGTCAGCTCAGTTGGATCCACCTTTCATCAACTAACTAAAAAGAGTATTTTCCAAATTAGCTAGATTTCCCCTTCTAAATCTCAGCATTACTCGTGTCCATTAAAATATCAGGTAAAATATTACTCCAGAAATGTGCTAGATTATGTTTATTTCAATACTAATGCCCAGGACCAAGTTGACTGGTTATGAGTGTTAACACTATAACTCGTATTGTCTACTTTCTGATACTCAGCTACATGCACTCCACATGGCCACATTTCAGTCAGCAGAGCTGGGCACACAAGGCTGCTCTGTTAACTATGTTAACTAATGTTAAACATCAAATTAAACAAAAGAAATGTGATGGTAAAGGAAATGATGTTATTCAAGTGTGCCTCCTCCATGGTTCAGGCTAGACCAGCAGCATTCAGAAGAACGAGAAGGATCGGTCACACCTATATTCCATGTAGTATATCCAGTCTGTATAAACCAGTCGTATTTCACAGCTACAACGAAACCACCAAGGAACTTCTTTAGCATTTTTTCATTTGTTTCTGATCTGCAGTTTGAACTTTTCTACAAAATGCTGACATTGCTTTCTGGTGATGTAAAATCCAGTGACTAAGTGGAGTTAAATAGTTTCATTTATTTTATTTTATTTCTGAACTTACATATTTTTGTGAGATGTAATTGTTTTACTGAGCTCAAACAAACAAAAAAAAAAAACATGCCATCTTGTTTTGAATCTCCATGGGTGTTACATTCACAGATATTGAATTGCTCTGCCATTTTATGCAACAGCTGTCATTTAGACATATCTCCATTTATCTACCAATAGGCCTGCTGTGTAATTCTAACTCAGTCATGGGGATTCAAAACAAGACGGCATACACTCGCCTGTAGGTGGAGGTCGAAGTCGGTCCCTCTATTGACAAAATCAGCTCGAGGCATCCAGACAAACAGACTTCTTATGCTTAAAATGATTTGCTATAGTACAACCCCAGTTCCAAAAATGTTTGGGGTGCTGGCTAAAACATAAATATAAAACGCAATGATTTGCAAATATCATAAACCAATATTTTATTCACATCACATAGCATCTTGAATTTGCTGGCAGCAATACATCTCAAAAAAGTTGGGACTAGGACATGTTTACCACTGTGTAGCATTCCCTCTTCTTTTAAAGGCAACTGGGCAGACCAGCTGCGGGACCTCTGGGACAGGAATGTTGCTCCCTTCTTATCTGATGTAGGATTCCAGTTGTTCTACAGTCCTGGATCTTCTTAGTCATATTTTGTGTTTCATGATCTGCCAAATGTTTTCATTTGGTGAAAGGTTTGGACTGCAGACCATCCAGTCCAACAACTAGACTCTTTTATATGAAGCTATGCTGTTGTAGTAGCTGCAGTACATGGCTTAGCATTGTCTTGCTGAAATATGCAAGGGTTTCTCTGAAAAACACATCATTGGAAGGGGAATATATGCTGCTCTAAAACATTTATATACTTTCAGCACTGATGGTGCCTTTCCAGATATGCAAGCTGCCAGTAGCATAAGCACTACTGCACCCCCATGTCATCAGAGATGCAGGTTTTTGAACTGAGTGCTAACAACAAGGCAAATGGTCTCTCTGCTTGTTAGTCTAGGTAATGCAGCGTACATGATTTCCAAAAAAGAATTTCAAATTTGGATTCATCTGACCACAGAAAAGTTTTCCACTTTGTTTCAGTCCATTTTAAAAGAGGTTTGGTTCAGAGAAGATGCCAGCGTTTCTGGATCATGTTCATATATGGCTTCTTCTTTGCGTGATAGAGCTTTAACCTGTATTTGAGGATGGCACAGCCAACTGTTTTTTTTTTTAGACAGGGATTTCTGGAAGTGTTCCTGAGTCCATACAGCAATTTGCATGAGGAAATCATGTCTTTTTCAAATGCAGTGCCACCTGTGGGTCCAAAGATCACGAGCGTCCCATATAGGTTTTCGGCAGTGCCCCTTTCGCACAGCAATGTCTCCAGATTCTTGCAATCTTTTGATGATATTATGTACTGTCGATGATGGAATATTCAAAGCTTTTGCAAATTTACATTGTGGAACATTATTCTGAAATTGCTTCACAGTTTGTCAGTTCAGACTGCTGAACCTCTGCCCACCTTTATTTCTGAGAGACTCTGCCTCTCTAAGGTTTTTATACCCAATCACATTCCAGGCCAGTTACCAATTAACTTCATTAGCTGCAACATGTTCCTCCAGCTGCTTCTTTTAGTACCACTTACTTTTTTAGCCTTTTGTTGCCCTTGTTCCAACATTTTTGAAATGTGTTGCTGCCATCAATTCAAAATGAGTATTTTTCATGAATAGTAAACTATCTCAGTTTCAACTTTTGATATTTTTTAATGTTCTTTGGTCAATAAAATGTTTTGAGATTTGCAAATCTTTGCATTGTATTTTATTAATATTTTACACAGCATACCAACCTTTTTGGAATTGGGATTGTAAATGTACTTATTTTATACTGCTCACTGTACATTTGCTTTAGTTAAAATCCTTATACACACAAATGTCAATTCAAGCAAATGTTTCTTATTTTGTGATCAAGTAGCTGACCTCTACAGACTAAGTTCAAAGGTCACCACCATGGCAAATGTGCACAGTCAGTCATTATTGTAGTAATGTGGAATTGGGTTATTCTGTAAAATACCAAACTGCCTGCATACCACCTGACTAATCTGACCTACTTAGTATTTAATTATTACCAAAATTAGCAACTTAAAACAGCAATTTCATTGGACTGGAGGTCAATCTGACACACCATTATTCCAGTATCACAAAAAATTTAATAAAGCTTTTTTATTCACAGGATGTTTGCTACTTAGGATTATTGTGTTACATAACTTCAAGGGAAGGGTAAAGGACTCAGAGAAAAGGTGTGTATAAAGGAACTGTAGAAGCTGAATTCAAATAAGCTGAGAACTATACCTGCAACTGAATATTTATGTTTAAAGACGATGGCTTAAAATTATCAGCCCTAATTATAACTGAAGTCTAAGTATTTATGACACCATATAGTTTGTATTTACAAAGAAAATAATGTACCTACCTGCTACTGAAAGTTACACTGATGCCCCGTTGCTTAAAAATTAGATATACTTTTCACTGCGGCAGCTGGGTCTTTCAGTGCATCCTAAAGCACTAATCAAACCATTGTGAATTGCTAGTTTAGAGTAGGGAGCATCCCTTAGTATTCACACGCTGAACCAATGAGTACCATCTATACTGGTTAGCAAGTGCACAATTTAATATTGCATTAGCCCCAAATGAATTAAGACATGATCATTTCCTCAGTTTTTATGCTTTCTACAGTCTAGTGCAACATTGCTTTCCTACTTCTCCCTTTACATTTCTGTCCTGAATTATGGCTAATTGCACTTATGTGCTGTATTTTAAAGTTGAATTTAACAAGCAAGCAGTAGCTCCCAAAACAGAAAAAAACACTGTTGGAGTGTTTATACAGACTTTTATGAGATGCAGTCTATTTTTTTTACTCTCAAGAGGAAATAGTTCACATTATAACAAGATGCTTTTCCTGTTCAATTTTACTTCATTATAACTGGACATTTTCCCTTCCTCTTCTAGCAAAGTTACCTCATTGTTAAAAGATGCTGAAAGTCACTTTGATGCCACTGTGTGATAAGACAGTTTAGCGTTGCCATTTTGTGGGCAGTGAAATTAAATGAGGGAAAATAATCCTCATAAATGTAAGACTGGCAAATACCCCTGACTTAATGAGAGCATTATTTTTTAAAGAATAATATGAAAACATGTGCAGTTAAAAAAAAAAAAAAATCTAAAATTGGCAAAAATATGTTGTGAAGCTTGGACATAAAATGTGTGATGTGTAATATTATACAGGATGACTGACTGACAGTGTTAAATGATATGGGTGTCCGTGCAGACTTGTAATACTTGTATTGCAATGGAAGCGCGAACAACCACATTTAATGGAAACAGAATAACAATGCAGTCTGACTGCTTGGCATAGGGTTAACAAAGCGTTGGGTTGGCGTTATGTCTCCAGGAAATGGATGTAAGTGAATGCACAGTCCTCTGAGGTGATACAAACACGACTGTGTGTGTGTTTGTGTGTGTTTAAAAATGTGGAGAGCTGATAAAATCATATTGTGCCTCCTCTTCAGATGAGGTTTCTAGCCTTTCTCTTTATTACTCCCATCGATTAGATTCATTAAAAGACACTGAATGGTCACAGAGGGTTCTTCTGCGTTGTGCGCCAAGAACGGATTGAAGACATTAAAGGAAAATAACCTCAAGTGTCCTGGCCAGCGTGTCGCTGTATTCCGCCCACACACTCCACGCCTCCGACATGTGTCTTCACTCTAATGTGCGATAGTGTGAATAACCAAGGATGCATAAAAGGCAGAGGACAGTACGCGCCCCTGGATGTGAGCTGCTGAAGTCGCAACCACTCCACTCCATGTTTTGCCCTGCCCTGTGCGCTCTGCCCGCCGTGTAGCGTGCGTCTCCGTTGCATCGCTTTCCTCACACTGACATAAACACAGGGCAGCGGCGTGTGTGTGTGTGCGTGCTGGAGAAGTTGTTGGCACACTGAGCACCAGGTAGCCTCTTCACGGGGATTTGTTCAAACCGGGACCGTTCCGACTCGTCGGGTCATCTTTCTTTTCGAAGGAAAGATGAGGTGGAAGCACCAGCATCTAAAGTGAGGAGTCGTCTTCTTCTTCTTCTTTTTTTTCCTTCTTCTTTTTAAAATGAACATCTGATCGCGCAGGGTGGAGAGACCGTTCAATCACGCTTTCGGATTTCTCTTATTCTATCGGAGCTCGTATTTCTCTGTGAAACATTATCAAGGATTTCACTGATGTATGCGATGTGGAGACTGCAAGTCGCCTTATGTACTCTGTCGGTGCTGTCCCTGTCATCCGGTGGTGAAAGCAAAGCGCGGAGCTGTAGCGAGGTTAGACAAGCTTATAACGCTAAAGGATTCAGCCTCGTCAATGTACCTCATCAGGAAATATCAGGTAGGCGAAACTGACAAATCATCGCTGCGTTTTCGCCCCATTCGCCACGTGTCACGTCTCGTTTCCCCCTCAAATAAGAAAGGAAAAAACCCACAATAATCTATGTGATCTCCCTCAGACCTCTGGGCATAAGTCCTGCTACCAATATGCTGCATTTTCTCGTTTTATCAACGGATTCACACAGAGTCGACCGTGGCTTCATGAAAAGTGTGAGCCTTTTCGGCAATTTGTTCAATGAAATCGACTTTGTCAAAGCATCTGCACTTATTAGTCGGTATTTTTTTTCTTCAAAAAGTGTTATAAAACCAATTAATACCACTGTGGCTGACTGGATCTGTGTATGATATTTGATTTTTGAAGGTCAGTATAAGCCTTTTCATTTCCAGGTTGCTCAGTTGTGAAGCACATCGAACCGCCTTTCATTTATTATATTCCATCAAGTAGGCGCAAAAAGTGATCCACCTGCGCAAAAGCATCAGTCATGTTGCTGTTTGAGTAAAAATCACAGCGCGCAGTTTAAAAGCTCTAGTTTAAGTATTTGTTTGGGGCATTCTTAGATTTCACATATTAGACAGCAAATTAAACATTGGTACCTGCACAAAAACTGAATTTGCACAAGAACTCACTTGAACCTTTTACCTCTTTTAACTGCTTTTCCTCTTTTTTGACAATTAAAGAGAATCGCTCCTCTCCTCAAAGTGTTGGCTTCACACAGAGGAGACAGCAAGAATCAAAGTACTGTAAGAGCAAGGTTTTTGAGACTCTAGTGAATAAGCTCCTATCAGAATGCCACATTTGACATTGATTAATTGAAGCCAGTGAAAGACTGACTTCGGAACACCGACACATGTTCATACCTTTGGAAAGTAGCTGCATACCTGTTGCTCCTATTCAACAGAAGATGATCATGGAGCTTGTTGTGTTGGATTTTGCTAAATAGTAAATAGTGTTTACCAGTAGGGGGCTGTATGCACCCAACATGAAATCCTGTTCTTTTGCTGTGGATTTTATTTGGTTTAGATATTCCTCAAGGCTACAGCTTAGGTTTTAATTCATGCTCTTTGGTACTGCTAAGATATGGGGTTTTATTATCTCTTGTGTGGTGGTAATCACATTTATGGTCAAAGCAAGAAAAGAGATTAGTCAGTAAACATAGGCTGCTTCATGAGAGGGAAGAGGAAAGGCAGAGAGGCCTGAAGTTAATCCCTCTATTGCCTCTTACAGACACAACGGAAATGCAGTATTGGTAATTTGCAGTGTCATTTCATAATGATCATAGATCCGTCTTATATGGTTATACCATGGTTTTGGCATGATGGGAATATGATAGTTCTGTCAGTGATTGGATGTATGCTTAGGTCTCAGCCAGTGTCCGTGTCTTGTGTGTGTGTGTGTGTGTGTGTGTGTGAAGGATTCTGTGTATTAGGAATTTCTTGTATTTCATACTTATAACTAAATAAATCCAAATAGACATGGTGGCTTATTATGCCATCCTCTTTACTTTTTGTTATGAAGGTTGCTAAGTGATAGTTTGTCATTGAACTTGGCCTGTCCAAAAAAATTAAAAAGCACTACATATTTTTGGGACTGCATAAATTCTCCAGCGAATTGCACTATCATTGCTCAACTATGTGACACTGAAACTTGAACAAAGTTCATGTTCAAAGTTCAGTTTTGGTTTTGTATTTTGATTATTTATTCAGTCCTGTTTGATTATTTTAATGTGATTTGATAAAACAAACATGCATTTTTAAATTTGAAATCTAGTTTGACAACTCTTAAAGTTGGAAAGCCCTCTATTTACTTGGAATTTTGACATGTTAAGTCAATGCTGTTGGTTTTATTACATATCAGGATATTTTTTATTTGGGCTGTGATCAAGTTCTCATTGCAATTTTTGCACAGCCTGTGTGTAGCTGGATTTTGTTGTCTCCAAATAACCTTTGCATAGACAACAGAGGGTAGATATGGGCCTCTGGAGAAGGGATCTTAGAAAGCACTCAATTATGCCTAATTAGCTATGCCAATACAAACGTGTGGTAAGCAGCATGAGCAGCGTTAGCGCTCATCCCGCCATCATTTGCTGTGTCATGCTACTGCGATGCCTCTAGATACAAAACACACAGGTTTAATATTTCGACAGAAGTGACTTCCTCAGGTTCTGTGCTCTCATTTGCATGAGCTAATTATTTCTGACAACTTTCTGCCACTGACAAGATGAGCTGCATTATTTCAAAAGTGACGAACCAATATGTTTATATCTGTTATGAAATGTAACAGGTTAATAATTATTCAGTCTGTGTGTTGATAGTAATTAGACTGAATCTAAAACAATTAAACATAATACAATGAAAATGATTAAAAATAACTTTCTTTTATTTATTAGTGTTTGTTGCTTGATTTCTAAACTGAAGTTTTCTTCCACCCACAGAGCATTACCAAAGAAGAGTCTGAATGAGTCTTGCATGTTTTAGGGTCATACAAGTTATTCAGAATGTAAGGAACCCAGTAAACTGTCAGAGCAGAGACCTCAGGCTGATATTCCATGGATTACTACTGGCTGCTACATCGTTTCTTCGTGGCTTTTTTAAAACAAAAACTGAAAAGTAGTGGGGAAACAAGTTTTTGTTCTTGCTATATACTATATAACTACCCAGTACATTTTTAATGATGGAGGGTCTGCTTAATAATATCCATCAGCAATTACAGTTGTGATATAAAGCAGGTACATTTAGTGGAAACTGTCCCACTGTCTTTAAGACCGTAATATATGCTCAGCTATATAATTCTTCTGTGCTTGGTAAGTCATATATAGTTTTATTCTATGATTTAAATAAGTGTTGGCACTAATGCAGGCATTAGGTAAATTGACAGAGTTAACTTACTTGGATGGAGGTCAACCGCTTCATTGATTGAAGAGTGATACTTTTTTGCTTAAGGACTCTTAAGTGCTGTAGCTGGTTTACAGTACAGGAGTGGTGGGATGTAGAGGCCAGTAAGAAAAAAAAATCTTACCAGCTTTAGTTTTCATACAGTAAAAGGTCTCTTGGAAGAGTGCCAAGACTCTTTGCAAAGAGCAGGTGGGTAGGATAGAGTACTGGTAGTGAAATACACTCCTGGATCTGGGGTGAAACTTGAAATGTCTAAAACAGGCTGTTGGACAGCTTCATTAAACTCTACCGGGTTGAACTTGTGATTCATGCTGTTGATATGCCATCCTCTGCCTCGTGTGTTATACAGCAGTCAACCAACAATACAGCTAGCCAGTGAGGATCACCCCTTTGCTCATGTGTCAGCTTTTATAGCATCACACACACATTACTGCTTGATTGTCAGCCCTTTGTTGAAAAATGCAGCTGCTAGTGAATGCTTCAGTAAAGCCCTGCCATGGAACTCTTTCTCTGAGGCTTTGCTGTTAATATCAACAACTACTTACACACAGCAGTTGGGATTCTCCTGGGTGGACTCGACTCTTTGCTATGGCTTTCAAACAAAATCGCTTAGTGTGCTGCAGTTACTATTAGGGCAATGCAGATTCTTATGTTTCCTTTTTTCAAAAATAACAGTTACCTCTGGGGTTCATCTGTAGCAAATGTAAGGAATATTGTTTGATTTGTCTGAACAGAACAGTTATTCGCTGTTACACAATACAGCATCGACTTTCCTCATGTGCATTCCTGATGCTCCAACTCTGTTTATCTCTGTGATCTGTACTTGGCTGTTTGCAAACTGTAGACATGTGCAATTCCCAAATTCCTCTACGCAACAACTAGGATATCAGATGGCTTTCCTGTGTGTACTCGAATTAATGTAAGGACCCTTGTGAACTTAAACCCATAAGAACCCAGAGCTATTTTTCTTAGAGACGTCATAAGTTAAAGTCAAGCATGAAGCTTTATAAGGAAGACTGTAGAACATTTAAAGTGTTTGCTACACGAGTGTCACCATAGGTGTTTAAGGGTTAAGATTATCTCAGTTGATATTCTATCTATCTATCTATCTATCTAACTATCTATCTATCCTCATCGGCCACTTCATTAGATACACCTTGCTATTACCAGGTTTGACCCATATATGTGGAGATGGACCAAAGGCCCCAAGCATTGCTGAGGTGCCTTTGAGCAAGGCACAGAACTCCCCCCCACATTGCTCCCTGGCGCTTGCAATAGCAGCCTTGCTCACCAACCTCCCTCACTGCATGTTGTCTTTAATAGTGTGTGTGCGCGTGTATTCTATCTGTTGGATTCTCAGTGATTCGAATTTCCCCAGCTGAGAATTAATAAAATTGTTTGTTAGCAAATTCTGAATCATCCAAGCCATCTTAATGTTACAGTAGAAATCAAGGCTCATCAGAGCAGGCAATGCTTTACTAGTCTTCTATTGTCCAGTTTTGTGACCCTGTATGAACTGTAGCCTCAGTTTGCTGTTCTTAGTTGTCAGAAGTGGCACCCAGGGTGGTCTTCTGCTGCTGTATCCCATCTGGTTCTAAGTTCAGTGTGCTTTGCTTTGAAGAGATGCTCTTGGTTGTAAAGAATGGTTATTTGAGTTACTGTTGCCTTCCTATCAGCTCGAAGCACTCTAGCCATTCTTCTCTGACCTCTGGCATCAGCAAGGCATTTTCATCCAGAGACCTGCTGCTCACTGGATAGTTTCTCTTTCTTGGACTGTTTTCTGTAAACCCTAGAAAAGGTTGTGTGGGAAAATCCCAGTAGATCAGCAGTTTCTGAAATACTCAGACCAGCCTATTTGGCACAAACAACCATACCATTTTCAAAGTGACTTAAATTACCTTTCTTCCTCATTCTGATGCTCAGTTTGTACTTCAGCAGGTCATCTTGACCATGTCTACATATCTAAATGTCATGTGATTAGACTGGCTGATTGTATATTTAGATATTTGCATTAATGAATAGCTGAAAGTTTACGGGTATACCTAATTGTGTATATAATTGTGTGTGTGTGTGTGTGTGTGTATACAGCGCTTAAATTTATCAGACCACTTTTCATAAGAAGTTTTTAACTGTGCTTTAATGCATAATGCTGTATGTATATGTGTGTGTGTATCTGTATACCTGTTAGCTGCTTGTATAGGGAGGGTGAGGGGAGCTCAAATGGCATGTTTCAGATGTAGGATGAAAATATATATATATATATTTCTCTATATAATTTTGTGTCTGTATGCCTAATTACTAAGTAATAGAAACACATCAGACCTCTAGTGAAAGAGTGGGAATACCACTGTTAAAACCCTTGGCCAGCAAATATCCATATAAACATTCTGAGGGGCATTTTTTTCCAGAGCCCATTAAGATACTCTTGGCTCTGCCAAATTGGAAATAAGTCTCTTGCCAGCCTGTATACATCTTCAGAGAGAACAGTTAATTAGATGTGAGGGAGATTAGGCAGTGTGAGAGTGTGTACATGTATCTGTGTTTCTGTGTATTTGTAGCACTTTAGCCTCACTATCTAGGACTTTCTTTCGCTTTGCATCTCTATTCTACTAGAAAATGACAAAAGTGTTTTGTTCTTCATTTGGTGAGACACATTGTGTGCATGGAAGATCCAAATGAGTTTGATTGTGAATCCTCCTGTGGTGCTGTTCAGATATGGTGAAAGAGAATGTCTGACAGTTGTCCTGACCTGAAGAGTCTGTCAGCCTTCAGCAGGCATTCATGCCTGAAATGCACATAGTCTGCAAGCTTCCCAGAACCTTCCTCTGTACCACGTATGGTGTTTTCTGAGTAGTGTGAAAAGCCTCCGGCTAGCGTAGGAGACTGCTATAGCACTTTTTCCAGTTTTCAATCAACTGCTGGCCTAAATCAGTAATAGAGGGGGGGATTAAGAATCTCTACACTCTCAAGCTTTGAGAGGGAACTAGAAAATAAGCAGTTTTGGATGTGATTGTGTTTTTGGAACAGAGCTAAATGAAAATTAGCAACGAAGTGAAACTTTAGTAAGTAATATTGAGCTTACAAAGAGCATTATCAAGTTACAGTGTTTTGAGATAATAGCTGAAGTGGCATCTATATGAAGTGAGACCATCTCTGGGAGACAAGAAGAGAGTGGGTTAGAATTTGAATTTGAAGGGTTAAGTGAGTTGCATCAAAGTATTGCTACATACTGCCTTTTATACTTTTTTCCAGAAAAGAATAATAATAATAAGAAGAAATATTCAGCATTGCTTCTCTCGCGAAATTCTCATGGGATGTAACAGAAGGAAAAGTCACATGTGGCATTATTCTACTGGGGAATACACCTCCCCTAGGATTTCTCTACCAGTGGGTGAGGAGGCTGCAGGAAAGAGAAATGGATGTCACATTGTCACATAATTGGTTGACATGGGGAAATAAGAGGTGTTCATTCATGATTATATAGCTGTTCCCCTACTTATGTCTTGAGGTTTGACCTAAAGCAATCTCAGACATATTATTTACTGCACAGGCAACACTAATCACTTCTATTTTACCCTCTAGCCAAGCGTTTGTGGTTTTCCTATCATTATTTATTATGTATGTTAGAGAACCAATGCATTCTGTTGTTTTTATTGCTATGGTCTTTCTTTTTGCCCATAGAGCCCTTTGCCTCTGGAGGGTAGTCTCTGAATAGAAGTCCCAAGCCTAACACCAATGATAGGGCTTAGTGAGATGAGAGCCACGCAGTGCTCTGGGAAACCCACATGGGTATATCATTTCGAGGTGTCAAGGATGCAAATACATTTCACTCTGGGGACTTTTTATTTTTGTTTTTCAGACACAGATATGTACACATGGCTGAGGTGATTTGTTGAAAAAGCCACCCCTTAGTGACTTGGAAGTAAACAAGCATTAAGTACAAATAAACATTGTGTACTAAAATTGTCATGGAAACATCAGATGCTGTCAAAAAATACAGACAACGATGGTGTCACTGGAATCACAGACTTGACAATGACATACTGATACATAGATGCCTCAGCGGTGGTTTAACTGTTGTAAATCCATGGGGGTTTAATATATCAAAACTAACAGTGCAGATGCTCCAACATCCAGGCATTTTTTGGTCCAAACAACTTTCACAAAATTAATTATGAAAATGAAATAATTGTAAAAAAAATAAATCTTTTTTTCTTACATGAAGAGATAAAAAATAGTTGTCGAAAAACAAGATGCATATTATGTTAAGCCAAGTAAGAAATGTCTAGAAATGAGTAGTTTGTGTTGTGAACAAATCCTATCCAAGAATCAAAACCAGCTGTGCATTAGTTCATCCTGAATATTTTCCAACCATTATGCAGATTTCTGCCATGAGCCCACTGAAAATAATTCCAGTCAAAAATTATTCCAATTGAAAATGTAAATCTTGAAAACAGATAAGTTCTATCCCCTTAAAAGCATTATTTTTAAGAATAACTCAAACAGAGTTATTCTTTAAAAATATGTATATGCTGAATTGGTTGGGAATTATTTACCTCACTATTAGAAATTACTGAACACGCTGCCCATTGTAAAGGTGTCTTTTTAAAAGTTTTTGCATAATAATAAATCTGCATAGCATAGATGAGTATGCTAATATTGGTTGCATAAATTATAGTTGTTACTGACATCAGTTCATGTTGGACAGGGTCTTAAATAAAACATTTTGTTAAACGCTGTCACCAAAGTCATTCTGTGTAAATAAACTAGTTATGTATATTCACACTGAGTCTATAGGCTATGATTTGTTTTCTTTTTTGCACAAAATAATCTTCCTTCTTCCAAAAATTCTGTTAATGCTGTTCTTCCAGACCAAATAAAATATGTAATGCTACCTTTTACTATGCTACATCTAAAAAGTTAAATCAACTCAAGGCTTTAAGCTCTTTTTTTCCTCTTGTATCACTTCTGATAGTCATACAGGAATCATACATCTCATGTACAGTTTGTAGCCTAACCAGAATGTGTTTTATATTTGGAATGAGAATCTAATTGTTAGTCATTGTCCATTTAACACATTCAGTGACTGGATTGAGACATTTTTGGTTCTGATACTTTGTGGATGCTTTTATGCTGTCTTTTGTTAGATTCAGTAGAGGTTCAGTCTGGGAAATTGGGTGACAAGAAAAGAAGGGCTTTGTGTTCACAAGCTGTTTGTGTGAAGTTGTATGCTGCTCCTGCTACTCTCATTTCTTAAAGAAAGACAGAAAGAAAGAAAGCTTAATGTCATATGCACTTGTTCACCTAAATAATATATCCTAATATTTTCTGGCAGCATATTGCAACTTTAAAAACTGTTATTTAAATCCAATTCTTTGGTTTAAGCAGCACTGCAGTGGACACAAGAGTCTAAACTGCGAGACTGAACCTCTCAAGTGAATAGATGTTGGCTCACTGAGCAGCAAGACAAGAAAAAAAATTGCAGTGCCAACTTTGCAACACTTCTGACAATCTGTTGTAAATTGTATTTTCAAATAGCAGCAGTTGTTAGTCAGCATAAGACATGCTGTTCCAGTTATAAATTAGGAAATTTATACTAATTACATGAGTTCACGGCCCAGTTTAGTGTGATCTCGTTTGCGGCTTTGAGGTGGAGAGACTAATTGGAGGTCGTTATTATTTTTATATTAATGCAAATATGTAGAGGGCAGATCTTAACCCCTCCAGTCACATTTGTGGGATTTAATTATAACATTAAATAATAGGCTTTGCAGTAAAATGCCTTAGGGGATATAATGACACTGTTTTGTGTCAGAGGTCTTCCCCATCTTCTTTCACCCTGTGTTACATCATTTTTTTTTTTTTTTTTATCCAGGTTGGGCCCTGCATTCCTTTTATACACTAATCTGTGAGAGCCAAAGTTAAACTGTCCCCTGATTTTTATTATGTATTCTTCTAAAATTCTTTACATTAAAGTTTTGGCAACACAGATGGAGATTTTAAAAGAGGCTTTGTAAATTAGATATTCATTAAAATCTTTCTTTCTAAAGATTCTGCTTGGTTAAAAAATGCATACAATTTCATTAAACTGTGTTATAGTTCTTTATAACTGGAGCCATTGTCTTGCATGTGTGATGGCTGTGTATATTACTTCTTTTTTTTCATAAAATTGGCTTGTAATGAGGCATGTTCAATGTACAACTTGCAAAGTGCTAAAGACATCGCAATTCATCTGGAACTAAAGAAGTACAGCAGGGGTGAACCAACAGATCATTTAAATCACCTATCCTCACAGCTGTTGAAAGTGTGCAGCTGCAAGTCTTGCAAGAAATGATATCTAGGCTCACTAGACTCACACCACTGCCTTGAGTGGGACCATACATTGTAGCTCCAGGGAGCCTGGCTACCACGGCAAATGTGACAAGCTTATGTAGTCTTAATGAACTGAAGAACTCTAGTTTTTCATTCAAATAATGATAATAAGGCTTTATTAAGA